>OFHS01000256.1:8965-34108 GCA_900245855.1 Calvadosia cruxmelitensis
ATCAGATATTGTCAACCACCGACAGCATTTTATCGATGACTTTAATCAGGATGAGAGTTGCTTACCTCTGACGATGATATCTTCCGCAGTCAGAACACCGTCTGCTTCTCTCAATAAATCAACTGTCAATTGACGAAGATTTCCGATCGCTTCCTCGATCGCAGCCAGCTCATATCCCTAAACAATAATATCGACGTGAGCTTCAATATTAAAACAAATCACTTCAAACGTGGAATTCATTTACGTTATTCGATGTTGCTGCTTACTTTCAATGCTGAAAAATACTCGGTGGAGGCTCGTTTTGCCTCCGCTGCTCTTTCGCTCGCTTCGGCACAGAGTCGCTTCAGTTCGTTTTCGTTCTGAGGATGTCCAAGTGTTGGGCGCAGACAAGTGTAATGGCGAGACTGGCAAAAGAGATTATAGTCACAGATATAGCAACAATACCAAAATAAGCATGTCCTTCGTGATTTGTCAGAAAACACATTCAAATTGAAAGGTACGTTACTACCATCAGACAAGATGGAACAATTGAAACACATGTTTCAGAGGGATGTTACAATCATAGTTTAGATTAGGTCAGTTTTTTAAATTTGATTAGTTAAAGTTGAATATTGTATAGAAAGGAACTCGTTACCTTCAAGTAGCTATAGTTTCCTATTTGATCCAGTTATGATTTACATTAACAAAGATACCTTGCATCAAAATATTAGCGACTGGCGTTAAACATGATCCACTGTTGCAAACCATCTATATCTATATTTCACAAACGTCTGTCTGTTTGTTTGTTTGTTCAAAACCAGGCACCTGCCACTCATTAGCAAGGACGGATTTTCCGACCTATGGGAAACAACACGGCTCTGGTTTTGAACGGTTTTAGAAACACATCGCATAGCTCGAACCCTCAAATCAGGTCAAAATTGAGCAATGCAAATTGGCGCAGAATCTAACAGAGCCGTTTTTGAAAAGGTCACCTTGAATTTGCCTTGCTAGCTTTTGAGAACCGTTGCGTTCGAATGGTGTTGCGCTCGAATGGTTCGAAAGGATCGATTTCAATCTCTTGGGAGCCGAAGCAGAGCTGAGGAACAATGCGCAGCATTCGACGATGGCTGAATCGGTGTGCAGATCGGACCAGCTATTTCTAATGTTCTTAACATTGATTTTACTATGTTCGGGTAGGAAATACTGCTTTACAGGCTAAAACGGAAAACTGTGATTTGTATTGGACCAATTAACCTCCGCCTAAATGCGAAGCAACGACGCTGGACGCAGCTGGGTCAGCAGCGCGGACCAGTTAGTAGACTCAGAAGATCCATACAGCAGGGAGCAGGACTATCCCTCTTACAAGTCAACATCAAAATGAATTCAACTAATCAAAACCTTCAGCTCGTCCAGTTCTTTCATAATTGGATGATAATCTGCTTCGACAATGTCACGTTGCTTCTTGACGCGATTATCATGTGAATTCTTGATCTCATCAAACAGCAATTGTGGTATTTTGATGATGATGGCATTGAACTTTCTGACTTGCGCTTGAAGCTCTGTCAACAAAAGCAAGTGACCTCAAAGAGGTTAAGACAGTGTTTTACTTTTTCTTCTCTCTAAGTTACTTAACTACATTGGAAACGAAGCTACATATTGTAACAGAAGCTGATCTTTTGATATCATCTATTATAGGGCCACTCATTGTTTATGCCAAGGGTTGTACCGAAGAAAAGCGAGTTGGGCAAGGCAAATTTTGAGAACGCAGATGTTTGGTAATTCGTTTGCCTGCGGTCTTCAACAGCAAATTATACTATCATACTAAACGATTAAAAATACATTAAGCAGATATAATTAATGATGGAAAGAACATTTATAGTACAAAGATTAAACTAATTTACAGACAAATATATAGAGAGATATTACAAATATCATAGTTTTTAATTTGTATGCAATGTTAATTATTTTGGGTGATGATCTTTTCACTCGGCTATACAAAGGTTTGGCAAAAATTCAAATTTGGTGCATTTTGGAAATAGCTGGTTCCAGCTATCCGGATGCGACCATATTTTAAATGCAACGATAAAACGTAGTTCTAGCATCAAATCTCGTGCATTTCATCACTACGGCACTCACTTACCAAGAATGCACGTATTGTGGTATTCATCGACTTGTGTGCCGTAGGATTGCATTCGATCAACCAAGGCATCGGCACATTGCTCAAACGATTCGTGGATTTCCTGCGTGCGAGTTGGCAGTCGATTTCCTTTGTGCCTATAGTACATCTGACGTAAACACACACGACCGAATCATTCGATAAGTCTCAATTGGCCAAGCGCAGTCCTGATGGATTTTGGGATTTAAGCTACATTCACGTGTTTTGAGTTGAAATCGACGATTTTGACAGCTATAAGAACAATCTTTGAAATCGATCATCATAGAATAGAATGCGCTTGAATGCACATCGAACAAAGTAATTCTACGAGGTGATATCATCCCATGGGACGGAGGTTAACTAGCATGAATTCCCAAATGCATTGAGACTGCACTTGTTCAATTGATTGACAGCCGAAGAAGGTCTCTTATTTATGACATAATGGCACTGGGTGCAGTCAAATGGCCTTAACGAGAATCGCAGGAAGATGACATGTGTGGAGGACGAAAAGACGAAGATAAACGCTTTTACATTTCACATAAGTATATATTTCATAGAGACGTTGCTGGTCCCACGACAGGGAGAGATGGCAGAGTTCCAAGGAGTACATATGGTCGTTGGTGCTAGAGCTCTATGTCGTGAGACACAGCGTAGATAAGAGGACAGACGGAGTTGTTGACACGACGAAGTACAGACAGCAAAGAGGATAATTACAGGGAGACACAGATACATATTCTTACTATCACGTGACTACAAAATGACGACATTGAGTTCACACAGACCGCGCGTCAGCCACTACACATGCATGGCCATGTACCATTGACAGTAATGAGAACATTTATCGATATAACTTCGGACACGCGCCTGCTGACGATATGAAAAGTAACATTTGTGTAAACTCCACAACGTTAAAAAAGCCTGTTAAAATGTTTCCGTATAGTGTAAGCAAAAGAGAATAAACTCTGTTACTGGGTGTTGTTTTCTGGTAATTATTATAAACACCAGTAAGCCCATCGCAGCTAAGACTATCATTAAGGTCAATCAACTACGTTCCGTTATATGGAATTCATCTCACCACATACATCAGTATTTGCGAGACAAACCTCTGCAACGGCTAACAAATTTCCAAGCCCATCTTTTACCAGTAGCTTGATTAATGCTGCGAACGACCTAAAGTATAAAGGTAGTAAAAGTATAAAGATCTTGCGGTTCTCGTCATGATCACAAAAATAAAACCTTTATTGCCGTCAAAGTCTCAAATTTAATTTCAATTGTCAACACGTATGCAGTATTACAACTCTAATTGGCTAATTTAAGTGTTTATTGTCGTCCATTTCTCCAAAATCTCCTCCCATTAAATTTAAACCCTCTTTTTGGTGGCAACGTATATACGTTTAGTTCAGTTGAAACAGAACTCGGAAAACAGTCGCTCGTGAGTGGGCAATTGAAAGGAATCGAAGCTTTGAAGACATTCTAGGCTTGTTGAGTTATACTTGTTTCTGTAGCAAGGAGTGAAACTTAGCAATTTAACTTACATTGAGATGTAATCAGTTGATTATCATGACACAGAGTGTCTTGATTCAATATCTGACAGCCAACCAGCCTTCCATCTCACCAAAACACCAACAAAATGTAGAAGAAAAACGAAAGATCAAATGTAGTAAGCATAACAATGTTGTTACCCTTCATTTGCGGTGAAAGTATCAAAGTTGATGAGATATTTATCAAAACGATCTGGATCTCGCGACGTGCTTTCTTTCAGGTTCAATCGGCTTTCGCTGAAATGAAAATTCAAGAAGTGCAGTCGAATACAGACATTCGCATGCACTTTGATAACGATGTTTTCAAGTAGGCCTGCATTATGGAATAAGTTACTAGCGCCAAGAAATGTTACGTTATAGCACCTTGAAAGTCTGCTGTCGTTGCTCCGATGAATTCCAGTCGACGATTGTCGGTTTATTATCTAAAACATATAAACATATACTGTGAAACCTGTCTATAACGGTCACCTTTGGGACCTGAGGTAAATGACCTTTATAAACAGGTGGCCTTTCTGTCCAGGTTGATTTCTATAGGAAGCGTCATTTTGGGGTTTCTGAAGAGTGGCCTTTATACACAGGTGGCTGCTCTGTAGAGGTGGCCGCTAATACAAGTTTGACTGTAGCATGCATCTCACTGTCTAAACAGAACTGCGCAATGATTTTAACTAACACGGAAACGAGATTACAATATTCGCAGTAACGAGGCACATTATCATACACCAAATGCGATGTAACCATGGTAACGAATGGCGCAATCAGTCAATACTTTGTGTGAGCTTGATTTGATATTCGATAGAGATCCATGGTGACCTGTGGTTGTCATATCATCGACTGGAATTGTGCCTCTACCTGGAAAGGAAATGAGCAAGGTAACTAGGAAATGAGGTAAATTATACAATATCACACAAACAGGCTTCAAATAACCAATCCGAAATAGATTGCACTTTTCAGTCAAGTAGTCAGGTGGCAGTGACTCCTCTACATCAAGATATTCAAACTGTCCAACAACACTACGATGTAAAAACCTGTCTCAAGCGGCCACGGAAGAGGCAAGTCTCTCATTAGCAGATGCGGTCGCTTAAGACAGGGTAATGTGCTGATCTGATCATCCGTTTGATAGTTTGAAGATGGTCTCTTATCACAGGTGGCCGTTGAAACCGGTTGATCTAATCGTGATGCATTAAATTGATAGTAAAAGTTGTACCAGTGTTGCTCTCTTCTCGTTTGGTCACATTGCTCCTCGTCTTTCTACAAACAGACACATACAAATAAGTTTATTAGATAGATAGATGGATTTTTCATTTGACCATAAAAACAATGTTAATTAAATTCAAATAGGTTTTGAAGTAAAACAGAAATACAATCTTACAAATAAGTCAACAGATGACCACAATTTGTTGCCAAAGGAACTCAGTGCACAGAAAACAGGGGAGAAATTATTTTCTGATCCGTACTTATCGCCTCGTTGCTTCTTTTTCGTTGGTGATTTATCCGGTGAGGATCGAGACTCGACAATTTGTCGCTCCGGTTTGGCAGAGTCTCGACTGCATTCAAGAAACGCCACTCTCTCGCGCAGTAGCACAACCAATGACGTCATATCATTGTGAATTTTCGACGCGGGGACTACCTAAAGAAGTCAAAAGCAGATAAAAGTAAGTTTGGTAAGTAGAATGACATCATTTTGCTTATGTAGAACGTGAGCTCTTGGGGATTTCACTTTTGTAAGTAGATAATAATATTGCCACTGAAGTTCCCTCGGGTTCTTTGAGGACATACTACTCACGAAAGCGTTGCCAACAAATAAAAATTACTTTTAATGTCCATCGAATTAAGCACATTTTACAATAATTCCATTTTAAAGCATTACATGTTGTTAATAATCAATAAGTGACCCACTTCTTTGTCCATGTTTGGCGATAGAATGGCATCGATTCTTCTGTCGAGTGCTGCAATTTGTTGAGCTAATGATTGTGTTTGAATGTTGCATTTGTTGACCTATGAAAGACAAACATTTTGCTTCAGACCACACAGAACATGAATTGGGATCAAACGGAGACAGGAACGAAGCGCCGTAAAGTGTTTAGGCCTACCTCTCCCTTGATCTGCATCTGGATATTACCAAACCATCGTTGCATCTTCTCCATGAACGTCAAGTCCAGTAAATGATGTTTAAATCTGTAAATAAATATCATGTGTCTCGCGTGAATTTATTTTCATTTTCCAGGTACAGTGAAACCTGTCTACAATAGTCACCTTTGGGACCTGCGGAGAATGACCTTTATAGACAGGTGGTCTTTATGTCCAGGTTGATTTCTTTAGAAAGTGTAATTTGTGGGCTATGAAGAGTGGCCTTTATACAGAGGTGGCTGCCCTATAGACATGACCGCTGATACAGGATTGACTGTAACACGATTTACAAACAATGTTTTTCAGTTGAAGCCAAATCTAGGTGTTTTATAGAGTGCTTGTCACATTTACAATAATTCAGTAGTGGAATTCAGGAATGAACAACAGTACCAAGATAGTCCATAGCAAAGTAAACTGTATAATACGTTTCATTGAACAGCACGGCGAAGAAAGAACATACTTCATAATAAATAGTAACTTTTTATCATAATGACAACGAAAGAGAGATTTATCGCGATAATAATGCGATATTTTAATAACCCATTTAATTGAAGCTAAGGCTGACATCCAATCATATTGGCTTTTGAATTGACTGCATCGCTTCAAGGCCTGAGTTAAGTTCGCTTGATATCTATCGTCCATCTTGTGACGCAGGTTTACTTTCTTGACGATTTTAATTATTAGCATTTCCTTTTACCGCCCAGAGATACGTCAGTGAGTCGACTCAAATGTTAGGTACTGCAAGGACGTCAAACAAAATTACTTTAGGCACTACGTATCCCTCAACTGCGTTCGTCTGAATTGTGATTACCGTTCTGTTAGCTTTGCTACGAAATCGTTGGCTGCCTCCAATCGTTGTGTTTCAATTGCTTCCAGTTCAGCCATTAGCGATCCTTCAGTGTGCTCCATTTTACCAGTCACTCGATCCTGCAAAGACATCAATTATACACGCAAATGGGTAAAATTACGATTGCCTCTCCATTACGACCACGCGTCTACATATCAACGCCTGTCCACAACGGCCATAAGTGTAAACATTATTCGAACACTCAAAGCAATGAGCTGTTGAAGAACATTGGGTTTGTTTTTTCAAAGCACAGCGTAAATCCCCGGCTAGAGCTCATTCTCCTATCTGTCAACCATGGCGTCACGACAACGACAGACTCTTGTTAAATAGACTAGCTTCGCTTCCTAAACCAACTTAATTTGAGTGTTAGCAAGAATTGCATAACGGCCTTACAAGTTTCTTCCTATATTCGTCGACTTCCGCTGCTGAAAAGTTCCCACCATCTGAGAACATTCTAGACGAAAATATCACAGCAACAATCAGATTAGCATCCCGCATAAATTATCGAGGAAATCTATGCATGATTACTAGTGACAGCTGTCAATCATACTTGAGTGACTTCTTGAAGGTGGTGTTTGAGAGCCTGAGGGAGTCAATTTCGTTTTCGAAGTCCTTGCGATATGTTCGCAGTGTGCTACTGATCTCGTCCACGTACTATGCCCGTGGAAAGAGAAAAAAGACAGATAGATTAATAAAAAGTTAAAGAACTATTTAAAAAGAAAAGAAATTGAAGAAATTCTTTTTTTAATGAAAATTGACACTTTATAAGACACAACTTGTCTAGAATTATCTACAAATTAAAATTATCTGAACGTGATCCTAAATGTATCGATAATTACTACTTTAAAAGTCTTACTTACAAATTAAAAATGTCTTACAGCTGGTCAAGAAATACTTATGCAGATCAATAAATGCGAATAGCGAGGTACACAGGAATGCTGACAATAAATAGAAGGAGATGGCATATTTGTAAGGTTTCTCAATCACATGATAAGTCCTTTAAAAACCTGTGGATAAAACTGTGATATTATTGTAAACTATTATATCAACCTTTTCCAATTGCTTTGAAACGCCATCTTGAATCTTCAGCAGCCTGGAAGAAAGACAGATATTTTTTTTATTTTGATCGCAATAATTCAACAAATAAACAAAAAAGATAAAAGGTAATACAATTTTGCTATCAAAATTACAAGATGAGAAATATCTGTGATCATGGTCAATTGGTCATTCCGTAAGCTAATTTTAAGCTTGTTTATTTGATCAGCCGAGAAACAAGGAGTAATAGACTATAATAATAATGTAGTCAAAGGCCGAGGTCCGGTGATAATGGGTCAGGTCATACATACTTCTGATGGATTCTGCTTCACTATGACGTCATCAAGGAATCGAATCACATCGACATTGTTATAAACCAGCTGTCAATCAACTCACTGGTGCGTGTTCTTTGCTTCTAGGAACTCATTCCCATGCTTCTCGATCGATTGCTTTAGTTGTGACGTCTGCAAGTGGGGACAAAGTGTATGACTGGTCAGGTCAATTGCTTTAACACTGAGAAGTTTACACTGAAATCTTTATGAGGTATATACATTATACATAAATACATACAGAGATGAACCTACTCTGAATAATTTCTTTTATTTGCGTTTTCAGGAGAATATGTCGTACAATCTGCAAACGGCTCTGTCAACTTCTTGACAAGCAAGCGGGGCTTATCGCATGCATCACCATTAATTACAGATAATTGACATGTGACAATTTTATTGTCTGTCATTAATCTGCGAGGGGAAACGGTTCTACGCGTGACGTCACCTTCTTGGCGTGGTGAAGCATGACTTCTTGGAACTTTGTTTTTAATTTCGAGAGGGACGACACAACGGCCTGACAGTGCTGCTGAGTGCGGTTCTTGTGCAAAGACAGCTCAGCTGAAACGACAAGACAACTCGGTCACCATATGCAGTCCAGCGTGTCCTAGAATGAGCACTTGAATCCAGCAATGACAATTGCTAAGATACCACATATCCTAAGAGACCAATTGTACTAAGAAAGCACCTGTCGTAAGAGACCACCTGTCTTACGCGACCAACTATATCAAGAGACCACTTGTCCTAAGAGACCACCTGCATTAAGTTGTAGCATGGATTAAGCGATCACATGTCTTAACTCTTAATAGCCCCATATCACCTGTCTTGACTGACCTACTATATTAAGAAAGAACCTGTCTTGAGCGATCGTATGTTTAAGATTACTGGTAATCGTTCCAGCTAGTCAGTTACTTGCATAATTAATGAGAGGTAACTGTAATGTATGCTTCTCCCATGATGTAACTAAGGACAATCTAAATGTGATTGCTTGACACAGGTCACAGGTTATCTCTAGATGCAGGTAACTTGCATGTGAGTCATAAAAAGCCACTTGGTCATTCGACACAGGTGGTCTTTTAGCACAGGTCATTGTCATTCCATGATGAATTATACTGCCGAGAGGCTAATCATTATGCATTGTTCAATTTTATTACTTTAAGAAATTATTTATTAATTGAAGCAATTAATCAAATGACCAACCTGCTCTGACGTCATGTACGTTTAGTTGGATTCTCTGTGGTCTAGGTTCGTGTAAATGCAATCGTAGGTCTAATTCGTTGCCAAGCTCTTCAACCTGACAGAAAAGAAATCCGTCAGCAATCATAAGACACGATGCACTGGTTTATGTTGATCGTCTCAAAAGACGTCACACTATAAATTTTAAAGGACATATAAAGAACATTACAATCGTGCATGCAATTGAAATTATGAAGTTTCAGAAAAGCTTGTTGCATTTCATCAAAACTGTAAATTTTGAGGTGCTATCTGCTATGTGTCTTTCTGTGGCCCTGTAGGACAACAGTTATCAGAAATCTATTGAAGTTGCTTTTAAGTCACAATGCAGTGTGCGCTTTATCATTTCTGCAAAATCCTGCTTCTCTCTGTGCTGTTTGAGATCTCTTTAAGCACGCTGCACATGTTTGGCTGACTACCAAATAAGCAACAAAGCTCCCAAAGAAGGCTGCCTACAAAGAGTCAGCCGAATGGAAGTACTGGCATGCCCGCCAGACTGTGGCTTGCAATTCAACAGAGTGTGTAAGGTCTGAGGACCAAATATTCTTTAATTGACAGCCTGGTGTCATTTGGAATCAGTGTCAGTGACACTAAAGGCAGTGATGAGTCCCTAGTTCGAAGATCTATGACTTTCTGCTAGATGTTTAATGTCCTGTTAGTTCTATCAGAACTTCTGTTATATCCTATTACTTCACATTTTCACGATATTTCAATCCATTAATACTCCTCCAGATCAAGTGTTATCTAAATCGATTTTCAAATCATCGATCACAATAGAACAGTACTTAATGAACTCATGTTATCAGAATGATATTAACAAGATACCTTCGACTGTACGTGAAAATCAGCTTCATCTGCTAATTGCATCTTCCAATCATCTAAATGGTTGATAAACTGTTGACGCACACTAGAGAGAAAGGAAATCCATCAATTCTTGACGAATTAAACATGTCTGTTCTTCTTGAAGCAACTAACAACTTTTACACGAGGACGTTTAAAGATTGAAAAACTAATGAATCATAAATGAGAAGTTAATCTGAATTAACTGCCTTTTGTGTAACTGTTCACATTCTAATAGCAGACACTGATCGATATTTTACAATTGTAGGTTTTTTGACAACTTCTCTAATAGGGATCTAGGGATTCAGAAAAAGTCCCCGCATTTGGTGACCACTCAATGGACTATATGATAATATTTGCAATCACCTACACAAAGTTTTCATCGATCAAAGGCAGGGAAATTGTATTGCTTAAGTCCTAAAGGAAGATCATCTTCTAATTAATTAGTGCAACTTACAATCTCTTGAGATCCTCAATGTAGGTATTTGGTAGCATCATCGATGCAAGATATGGTATGGTATGGTAATCGTCATCTACAGAAAGACATAATGCATGGTTAGTGATGGTGATGCTATCTAAGATAAAGTCAATTTTGCATACGCATTCAATCAAACCAGCCACAAGACTGCAGTCAATTACCCTGAGCCCACAGCAGCATGGATATAATCTCAACGTCGCTGATTTTAAACCCAAAATCAAGGCTCCGGTCCCTGACCCCAAGACCCCACAATATGGATATAATCTCAAAGTCACTGATTTTAAATCTCAAATCAAGGCTACAGCTCCACCCTAAGCCTCCAAACATACTATCTCAACATTACTTGTTGGAGAGTGTATGTGTGGAGGACGAAAGGACGAGAGACGATGGAGGCTTTCGCATTCCACATAAGTATATATTTGAGAGACAAGCTGCTGGTCCCACGACAGGGAGAGATGGCAGAGTTCCAAGGAGTATATATGGTCGTTGGTGCCAGAGCTCTATGTCGTGAGACACAGCGTAGATAAGATGACAGACAGAGTTGTTGATACAACGAAGTACAGACAGGAAAGAGGATAATTACAGGATGACACAGCTACATATTCTTATTATCACGTGACTATAAAATGACGACATTGAGTTCACACAGACCGCGTCAGCCACTACATATGAAAAAGGGGCGTGCCATGGAAGTCAAACCCACGATCTTTGGATTGTCGGTCCACTGCTCTGCCGTTGAGCTAGACGCACCCTAGCTAATCTGCACGAACAATCTCCCTTATATATCTGCTGCCGAGTGAGCCTCGTTACGTCGTCGTGTGCCGGCCATTAGGTACACAACCGTCTTTCATTTTACGAACCACCATGAGTTGCTTTGTAGAGTGTCTAGTGTAGACATACACTCTCCAACATTACTGACTCTAAACCATAGACTTGCTCTAAACCCCCAATCAAGACTCCAATCCCTGGCCCCAAGACCCCAGGCAGTCACAGACCCCAAGCCCCTTCTCACTAACCTTGGGTAGAAGAGAGAAAGGTCAGTTCTGTTTTCATTGTCATTGCCGTTTGAGTTCCATCCAGGTTATCATCTTCATCTGGCTCGTCAATTATGAGAAACATTCCACCATCATTTGTTGTGACATAACGATCAACAGCAGCAACATCTGGTGACTACATATAAAAAATTATCGATATTAGAAATCAGAAATTATAAACTGTAGCTGCTGATTAGAAATAATGATAAAGTGAAACCTGTCTATAACGGTCGCCTCTAGGACCTGATAAAAATGACCTTTATAGATAGGTGATCTTTCTGTCCAGGTTGATTTTTATAGAAAGTGTCATTTTGGGGTTATGAAAAGTGGCCTTTATACACAGGTGGCTGCTCTATAGAGGTGGCTGCTAGACAGGTTTGACTGTATCTGCAAAAATGTTGCTTGCAAATATGTTGGCATGTAATAAGCAGCTTGCATTCTATCTGAAAATCATAATTAACATTAATCTCAATGAATCGCATACTCAACTAAACATTCAATACAGGAAATATATCCAATAATGATTACATTTTAGGGTAAATTAACGTCTTTTAATTGTCTAGATACTGTTGCCATAGTGATCATTTTAGACTTATTCGAATGTTCATCATTTCTGAATGTTCGCACCTGAATTCATACTGACCTGTATGATTGAGTCATCAACATTGTCATCTACAAGCAATAGACCGCAGGATTAGATAAGATTGACAACATAGTCTACATCTATATACCTCCAGAAAGAAACATTTGCAGGACAAAAGTCTCTTGAAGAGCCGCGTTCAACAAGATAATTAGAAAGTATCTAGCAACATTAACATTTGTTATTACCAATACAGTGAAACCTGTCTTTAATCGTCACCACTGGGACGTGAGAAAAACGACTTTTCTAGACTGGTGGACTGGTGGTGATTTCTATAGAAAGTATCAGTTGGGGTCTAAAGAGTGGCCTTTATACACAGGTGGCTGTTCTATAGAGGTTGCTGCTAATACGTGTTTGACTGTACCTTTTTAAAATTAATGCGGTGTTAAAGATAGTTATAAAACAAAACTAAAATCCAATCTATCCTAATTGACCAACTGCATTTCAATTTCAAGTGGTACCTCTAAAGTTCAAATGATGCAAATTTCGGTCACAGCCTGCTCTACAGTCATTGCTAAAAGCAAAAATAATGCTTATTTGGTTACTTCACAATGCCTTGAAGTTCATACCTTTTGATCCATTATCTGATGTGCTGGTTTGCTGCTGCCCTTCCTACACAGAGTAAACAATAACAGGTAAATAAGTATTGCATAGAGGACGAAGACGGAGACTTTCTCAATCCATATTTATCTATAGACATGTTGCTGATCCCACGACAGGGAGAGATGGCAGAGTTCCAAGGAGTACATTTGGCCATTGGTGCCAGAGCTCTATGTCGCGAGACACAGCGAAGGAGTACAAGACACGCAATTGTTGACACAACAAGGTACAAACGGCAAAGAAGATAATTACAAATTGACACAGCTATACAATATCATCATCCTCATCATTTATTCTGAAAAATCGGATAAGCTTACAAATCTTTTTTCCATGGAACAGATATACAATCATTATTACAATCATGTGAATTGTGACTACAAGGTGATGACATCAAGTTTACACTGATCATGTGTCAGCCACTACAGCCTCAATTGTTGAGGACCCCAGGGGAGAAACAATCACTGGTAGCTTACTCTGGGCCACCCTATGAAAATATAGTAATGATGATGATGATCAAGTACCACATTTCCTAGCCATACTGCAAATATCCCTCCCCCCTAAGACATGAGTATGGTAACTCCATTATTGACTAAAACCATACCTTGTTAGATTTCATTCGACAGACTTTGAACACGCGACAGATCATCTCATCATAACGCTTCATTTCAACGTCAACATCTTTTGGATACATGTTGACTAATTTTAATTGATGTTGATAAAATTCATAGTAGCTGAAAGACAAAGCAAAGAAACAAGCATCTCATCACATTTACTATTATTACTGATGAAAACCGATAGTGTGTCACCGAAAAAACACTGATGAAGCAGCTGTGGTCTTGACTCGGTCACTTCTGCCGTCACACACAACATCCACTTCCCTTCAATGGTCTACCTAGAGGCATCCGCAGAAGACCAGGCAAACCACGGCTAAAGTGGCTAGATGGATTGAGGAGATATACAGGTCTTTCCGCATCCACCTTTATTGAATTAGCAAGATCATATATACCCATGCCACAAAAGGCTAAAGAGAAAAACCACCAGGCCTACTATGATGCAACTAAGAAGTCATGGTCGTCAAAGCACCACATCGGCGTAGGACGTCATTCATTCATTCGTTCACTCATTCATTCATTCATTCATTCATTCATTCATTCATTCATTCATTCATTCATTTGTTACTGTTGAAAACTACATCTGCAACTGACTTTCTATGCTTTTTCGTTCATCTTCGTCTTCCCATTTCTGTATTTACACTATTCATATATTACTATTATTATTATGAATTCATATTGGCTTGGTTTATCATCTTACCATTCTTTGATCTCATCGAGGTGTGCCAGACAGTCATTCAAAGTTGCTGATAGATCCTGCCGAGAGCAATATAAAATTCAGTCATAGAATTTGTTAGAATTGACCAGAGACACATGCATACATACCCATTTCTAACATAGAGATGTTCGTGCATGACTCCGTGATGAACAGTCTTATAATTTATCAACTCAAACAAGACAGCAAGCTAGCAATGTTGTGTGAATGAATCCGCCGAGAATGACAAGTTTTCTGTACGTGTCATTGGCTTATATGGTTATAAGTGGATGGAAAGGAGGCCTCATGAGATAGCCGCACTTTACATGAATATGAGACCACTACACAATATATACAGACAATACATTTTGGAAAGTTTCTAGATTTGGGCAAATAAATATAAAATATGACACACAATCTTCAGAATTTGACATTTGCGGTGCTAAGAAATTTGTTTCTCAATGAACTTTTGCTGTTGTATTCTAGATTAGAGATGTTCTTATTATCTGTGGTCAACTAATTATCAATATTAGTATCTCGTGTTAAGAGTTTCTAGTCCAAAAGCAGGGATTATTATTTGATTTTTGTTGCTTACACAAAGAGTGGACAAATCGCCAATGCAGATCATCTTGGACTAGGATTTGCCCCTTTGCCGGCCTTGCCCCTGGCCTCTAAGCGTACTGCCGCCCAAAGATTTCATTGAAAGGTGCGCTATTCTGCAGACTGGGATGACACCCTATAATGGCCATTAATGAATCCCTCTAATAGCACTCTCTCTGTAAATTTACAAACATTTGCAGATTTACTGTTGTTTTACAGTGAAACCTATCTATATTGGTTAACTTTGGGACCTAAGAAAACTGACTTAAATTACAGACAGGTGGACTTTCAGTCCAGGATGATTTCTATAGCAACTGTCATTTTGGGGTTATGTCTCATCTTCCAGGAATCCAACTCATAATTAATGTATAATTAGCAATCAGATAGACAAGCCATTGGACAACACAGACACCAGTTAATTGATTGTTTATAATTTTTATAATTATAATACAGTTATAATTGGCCATTGTTTGAGTCGCTGAATAAGCTGACAAATTCAGTGCATGCTAGGTCAACCCACCTCCTCGCTTGATTCCTGTCTTAATTTGTCAATGACAATGTCTAATTTTGTTTCTCTCAACTGAAAAACAGAAGCAGCAATACATCACAAACTAAGACACTGGGCTGCACCTGTCTAGGGCCATATACAGGAGATTTCTTATAGCTGAAACAATACATTCCACATTAATGATGTTGCCACTGATCTGTTACGAGACTATGCAAGCCTGCCTTTCCGTGCGCTTACTTAAAGTAAGTACCAATGCTTGACTGTATCCACAGCTAACAAGTCCATTCGTTTATAAAACCAAATCTTTGTATGCTCAAAATATTTCTTCATGCTCTTTCTTAGCTAGCATTCCCTTGTTTAATATAATCCGCTGCTTGATATGAACTAAAATAGAGTGATTCTGAGGCGGCTTGTTAAGCGGAGACTACTACAGTACAGTGAAACCTATAATGGTCACATTTGGGACCAAACCTATGTAAAATGACCTTTATAGACAGGTGGGCTTTCAGTTCAGGTTGACTTCTATAGAAAGTGTCATCTTGTGGTTATGAAGAGTGGCCTTTATACACAGGTGGCTGCTCTATAGAGAGGTGGCCACTAATACAGGTTTGACTGTATATAGTCTTGCAAACAATTAGCGTCGCTATCATACCTTGTTCATTCCATCATGCTCCCGCCTTGCAGAAGTAAGTTTCTCCTGGAATAAAAAAGAGAAGCGCACTGAATGATCTGCTTTGATAGAGGTTGGAAATACCATTCATCAAAAGTAAACCGAACATCAACATCTTTTACAAAATTTTCTTACATCGAGTCGTCTTTCAATGTTTGCTAATTCAAGCTCGTGGCAGTCCCAGACATGAGCGACAGTCTGTGCAAACTCAAACAATGTCTTCAGAATGTCCTTTTGTTGACTTGTACATTTTTGTAAGCGATCCTGTTGAAAATTAACCTGACCATTGTAAACCAACAGAAATTGACTTGAGTCAACACAATAAGAAAATCAACTCAGGCAATGATATACCTTCATCAGTTCTTCTTCGTCGTCAAATTCTGCTCTCATTGTTGTGATAAGCAGCTCTTGATGAGTTTTGAAGAACTAGCAATGGAAACCAAATAAAATGTACAAAAATACTGAAATAATCCAGCAGTTTCAACAAAACATGACCATGTCAAAGCACAACGGTTTAGAATAACGACTCTAAGCAACGAAAGGGATTAATAGTTGTACCTACCACAGTCACATCACATACAAGACAGATATAATTGTCTTGAATACAGTTTATTCAAGGGCACTTAATGAATTCAGAAGAAAACCTTGCGGGGCATTGACAAAGCAAGACTTGGAAATACCTTCCTAGCATGAATATTATAAAAGCGTTTCCCATTGATGTAAGTTCTAATAATTATTTTACTCGATGATCAGATTGAATGGCAAGACACAAACAACCATTGGTCCTATATACAACCAATTTAATAAAAAATAATAACACAGGATACCTCTCTTGTTTCTTCTTTATCCATGATCGACTGATCGTGAAGGTTGAACTAGAGTAAGTCAAACATTTTAATAATTCAATGAAATCCAATTAAATGTGCACATCACTATAAACCAAAACCGTGTGAAATCTAGCTGAAAATCATCTGAAAAACTGTGTGAAAAAAGTGTAAAAAGTGCTCTTTACATGTGGTTTTTGTTCTTTTGTCTAATTCCCATGGTTTGTCACATGGTGTTTGCTATTTCACATGGTTTTGCGGAAGGTTCTTCCCATTTCACATGATTTTCAAACAATTTTCGCACATTTATGGATTCATAGTGCATTTCCTTCAAAGGTTGAGCAATTATCGTCATACGCAGGTTGTAATGATGACATTATTGACACAACACATGTAATAATTAAGTAGACTGAACCTGTCTATAAAGGCCACTTTAAGGACCGGAGGAAAATGACTTCTATAGCAAGTGGCCTTTCTATCGAGGTTGATTTCAATAGAAAGTGTCATTTTGGGGATGTGTAGAATGGCCTGTATAGACAGGTGGCTTTTCTGTCTAGTTTGATTTCAATAGAAAGTGTCATTTTGGGGTTATGGAGAGTGGCCTTTATACACAGGTGGTTGCCCTACAGAGGTGGCTGCTAATACAGGTTTGACTGTATGATGTTTCAAGTGTCAGCTACCTGCACATTTAATGCTTCGTCTTGGCACTTGGTGATGAATTTCTTGTGGCAATCAGTTACTCGTTGGCATCGAATGGAACTTGCCAATTCTAAGTAACACATCATCACAATTAAATCAAATCAAGACACTCACTGCTGGATGATTCATCCATGCGTCACTATGGTATTCTAAGTCATGATCATTGACGTAAACACAATAATTACCTAACTCATCCATAAGAGTAGTCAGAGCATTGTACCATTGATAGACAGATGTCTTTGTAGAGGATGGTGGTTTCATTTGCCTGGCCAAGATTGAAATTGAGAGAGTGGTAGGAATGTAAACAAAGCAAAGAATAATAATTTAATGGAGATATAATCTAACCTGCCTTAATAGAATTCCAAAGGAACAATTAAGTGGTCTCTTAACACAGGTGGTTGCCTAATGCAGGTAAGTTGTACTCCTTGCGCACTCAAGGGATCATTTCAAGGTGGCCTCCATAGTCAGGTATTAGGCCATGTAAGACAAGTGATGACCAAGGTAGGTAGAGCTGTGCAGTCAACAGTCTCAAGTGGTCATCCACGTATGGAACAGATTGAAATAGGTCTGTTAACACAGGTGGTCTCTACACACGTGACTTCGTCTTAACACAGGTGGTCTCTTAACACAGGTGGTTTCTTAAGTCTTAACACAAGTGGTCTTTCAACACAGGTGGTCTCTTAACACAGGTGGTCGTTTAACACAGGTGGTCTCTTAACACAAGTGGTCTCTAAGTCTTATTACAGGTGGCTTTTTGACACAGGTGGTCTTTCAAGACAAGCGGTTGATTGAAACACGCAGTGTCTAAGAAATACTGGACCTTACAGTCAGCTCGAGTCTCTTGAGCAAAGGGTCATTTGGTGTTTCATGAATGGTCTCTGCAGGTTGTCTTGAAGATGAAGAGGACCAACTACTTTGTGGACATCATAAGAAGTATCAACAATACAACCATAGACTGCATTCTAATTTGTCTACCTGAGCTGATCAGCAGCATTCCGTCTCTTCTCATTCAGATTAGTTTGAGCAGCAACAAGTTCAGCTAGGATGGTCTCTCTTTCAATTATGCAATCTCTTTTATTGGAAGATACAAACTCCCTGAAATTAACCAATTAGGATGTCATTTAACTATCTAATGGCAGTTATTCAGCTACATGTATACATACAAAAGCACAAATCAGTTGCTCCCAAATTACACTTCATATTAAAACAATTTAGCACAATGAGACAAATGAAAAGAATCTATCTGTAATAACTGAGTCAATCACTACTCGTAGGTATATACTGGACGGAAATATAATGTCATTTACCACAGCGATATACAGAGAGATTATGGGCAGTTAGACGACACGACAGTCTCTATGCCCAGCACACAACAATCTGTGTAATTGCGCAGAGCAGACTCCCTTATGGGTCTCACTATGCAATGTTATAATCAGACGCGCATGCGCAGACAAATACACAACACTATCGTTAGACAAATGACAGATGATACAATATAGTATTTGGTTTTCTAATTATGGAAGGGAATCTGGTGACTAGGCATCACTCTTAACATAAAGCAATTCAATTCAAACATGGTTTATTTCAAAACTTGAAACTTGCAGTTAAAATTTACCCATAACAAGAGAAAGCAGAACTTGCCTGAAATTCTCTGAGAGACTGTTGATTTTTAGATCTCTCCAACGTGCAACAGCTTTCTTGTGAGATTCATGATAATTCATCTGTCGTTTTAAACTGCCTGAAACGAAGAGAAACGGCACAACAAATTACATAAATTCAATGCAAAATAATAACAGGTAATGATAATAAGGTATGGTTAGGCATGTTGACGGCAATCCACAATTATGTCACTATCACATCTTCATTCATTTGAAATGCTTAGTTAATATCACATTGATATAGTCTTAAGAACTGGGGAATTTGAAGTTGTTGATTTAGATTGTGTTAGCAACAACACAAAGAAGAAAGTCACAATAAGCAATTTGTTGATATTATAGACATTTACACTTGACTTCAAAGCAAATTAAAAAAATATTGGAGAATTCAAAACGTTTATTAAAAGTAACAAAGGTAATGTCATGCTTAATAATAATGTCAAGCTTTTAACTCCCTAAGTAGACCACACAACCTCTGGTTATTCCAAATAAGGGTATATTACAAGATAGGTAGCAAAAGGAAACCTTATCTCTCGCTACGACCCAGATGAACTTTCTCATCAAGTCATCATCTATATCATGCATTGTCATTCTTTGTGACAAAATTGGCATGCATTCCAATCAGTGTACTGGCCACAATGTGCTGGACATACATATCTGCAGCTGCACTACCAAGACAGCATGAGAGTGACGGCTTGACAATCCATGTTCATTCACTTCCTGCAATGATAAGTTACCAGTGAGTCACATTTCAATGTTGTGTGAATTACATCGATGACAAAACAGCTAAGCATGTCTTGAACAAAGACAACAAAATCAAGTGTCCTTAGTAGGCAGGTGACCTTTATCTGCATGTTTAAGTATTCTAAGTAAAGAATGTTGAGTTATAACTTGTATCAGCAGTGAACAGAAGCCAGTAGAATCATGCCAGTGAGTTCATCATCATGTAAGTGCAACAAGTTGAAGTTAGAAGGAGGTCATCTCTGACAAAGCACAAACATTGCAATCAAACATGTATTAGCAGCTACCTCTGTAGAGCAGCTACCAATATATAAAGGCCACTCTTCATAACCACAAAATGACACTTTCAATATAAATTAACCTGCATAGAAAGGATTCCTGTCTATGAAGGTCATTTTCCTTAGGTCCCAAATCTGACTATTATAGACAGGTTTCACTACAATCCAGTTAGAACTAAAATATTGATTTCTAGTGCCTTACTGAGCATTTCTTCTTGATTAATTCTTCCACATCTTCTGTCAGCAGATAGGCAATGTCAATGAGATTTTTAGAGCAATCATTAAAGACAGAGGTTGTCTAATGGAAACAAAAGCAATACTGGATGTTAAATAGAAAACGTCGTACGTTACAATTTCAGGAAATAAAAGATCCTCTGCAAAATGAAATTTGAAATCGTTAACCTTGAGTGCTCTTTCATCTTCTAAGTTCGATAACTTCATCTCCAATTGCACAATGTAATGATGCCTGGTTGTAAGATGCTCGTCAACCGTCTGCCACAGAGCATGAAGATTCTTCCAATCGAGAAGCATGAGATCCTACGAATTAACATATTGTGAAGAACCCAATGCATATGTTAAAGTAGTTTGCAGTACATTGAGACCTGTCTGTAATGGTCACCTTTAAGCCAAACCTGAGAAGAATGGCCTTTATAGACAGGTGGCCTTTCTGTCCAGGTTGACTTCTAAAGAAGGTTTCATTTTGGGGTTATAAAGAGTGGCATTTATAAACCGGTGGTTGCTCTATAGAGGTGGCCACTAATACAAGTCCTGGACTTCAGTGAGTCGGGTTCAACAAGGTGATTAGAAAGTATCTATCTATAGTAACATTAACAGTTGTATCATAGTAACGTTTTATATTCACACATGATATAGTGTCCTGATTGGCTACCTCATTATCGTATATGTCACATGATGGTTTGTGCTGTAATCTTGTGCTTTTGTGAAATATATTAGTTCGTGAATCTGCAGCACTCAGCCTGGTTGTGTACATTACTCGGGTCACTACATTGGCACAGTGAATTTGCTTAAAACCTTCGTAGGACAACAAGAGAACACACGATGGCTGAGGAGGTGGTTTGAGCTACAGGCATTTGACACGACCACAGCTGAGGTTTGTGACACGGTTGTCACTAGCGGAGGTTTCCACGAAGAGAAACAAAACCAACGAACTCCGTAGGCATGGTTTTTGCTCGTGATGCAGCATCAGGGCCTGCTTTCGTCAACCTGGACACGGATTGTGCAACTCCGCACATGAAATTTGTTGCACAACGAACAGTTCACAGATTGAACTTGTTTGCCGCTGGCACTTTTTACTGAAGAGAAAGTTGGCAGTCGGATGAAATCGTGACGAGGGAGAGGGAACTGGCAATACCACCCGTCAATGAATATGTCGACAAGCTGTCATTGTCGACATGCGACACAGCCAGTTGCAGCGTTGGTTTCAGTGGCCCTGGACCGCCTGAAGTGGCATCATATTAGCTCACGGAAGCACTATCACGAAAATGTGGACATTGAATGCACATTCGGACGTGATTCTTAATGTATTGATTTTAGCTTTTTGATTTCTCTATTAATTTATCGTATTAGCTAATTACTATGTTTTAATCATTTCTGAAGAAGAAGCGAGTGTAGTGCCCTGATTGGCTACCTCATTATTGTATATGTCATGTAATCATTTGTGGTGTAATCTTGTGCACTTGTGAAATATATTAGTTCGTGAATCTGCAGCACTCAGCTTGGTTGTGTGCATTACTCAGGTCACTACACACGGTAATGCCATATTTATCTCCACCATGAAAAAAGCTATTGTAGTTTATTGGTTTTGAGAATAAATGATGAAGAAGATGATGGTGATGATAATGATGATGATAGCTAGTAGGCCTAGTAATTTATGGTACCTAACTTCTAAAGAATGTGGCGCAAGATTGTATCACTGTACAAAATTAAGCAGAGAACTAGTACATTACAGCTTACAGGCATGGCCTACCTGGTCATCATCCAAACTGGCCACAAGCTGATTGCATACTAAAAGGCAAATCATTTAGTAGAATGCGCATGAACATCAAAGAATGATCTACTTGATAGCACAGTAGCAAAGCTTCAACAATGAATGCAATGGCAGCAAACACTACGAACTGGAACTATGTAGGATCTATGTGAGAATCGCATCAGAAGCCGTGTAGGTCATTCCATTCGAAATCAACAATGTTTTCCTCTCACCCTCTTTGATATTCGTAAAAAGTGAAAACTGCGTGAAAACTGCGTGAAAGGGCATTTTCCACATATGTTTAATCATTATTTTTAAACGTACATGCTTTCCACATGGCATTTCATACAGTGTTTGTTATTTCTCAGTAATTTTGGAGGGTGTTTCCCATTTCATATTGCTATGACACACTTTTGGGTTCATAGTATAACAACAACAACAACCAAACAGTAAGTCAACCAGTTAGGGATTTTGAGTGCAGAATCAAGATCCAGTCCAACCTGTCTCATTGATTACCTGTCCTAAGCAACCACCTGTGCTAAGAGGTCATCTTTTATTGATCCCCTGGATGGGTGCTCAAGGCAAGAGTGATTGCTTCCTGTATCTATTGACCTATTGACCTATCTGCTAGATCGGCGCCAATCGGAATATATATAGCTGAAATCATTTTCAGGCTGTGCATGCCAAACAGGATTTCACAATTATTGAAATTTTTGTTGCTAATTACATAGGCCTACACGAGAATCTTGAATCATTAAAACACAATCCACGGTGTGTTTAATTTTGACAAATCCTCAGTCTCACAGTCCAATTACAAGTTCACAGAGTTCATACAGGAAATCCACCCGTCTCCCTAAAATAGTGAAATATGTGCGTTGATATGTGGGATAAGGAATTTTAATATTGCATCCCTCTACTGATAATTCATACCTTCAAAGTCAGTTTCCAAAGTGTCTAATGTAGACTTTAAAGATTCTTGGAGCCTGACGTCTGTATCCTAAGAAACAACAACACCGACTGTTATTCTTTGAAAAGTCAGGACACAATAGACACAGGCACACGAAAAGTGCTTGCAATAACAATTGATCTCTGGTAAATAATCATGAAAGATTTAACAGTGAATTATTCAAGTATATTTCAATAATCATCATCATTGATCGTGTTGCTAAATGCTAAGCATGCAGACCCCATATGCCCTTCCATTGCTGTCTGTTATTCAGCAGTCCTTTAAGTTGGGATTCAGTTCTCAAAGGAAGCTACGCGTTCTGTCATTTCTAAGCATCTTGTCTGCTGGTGAGTTCCAGGAACTTACTATTGCAATTTTAATAGCAAGGATTTCTATCCAACCTCAAAATACAGTACTCTCACGTTTGTCCCCACAATGAAGGATATATCCTTATATGGTCGTTATAGTGAAACCTGTCTACAATGGTCACCTTTGGGACTTGAAGAAAATGACCTTCATAGACAGGTGGCCTTTTTGTTCAGGTCGATTTCTATAGAAAGTATCATTTTGGGAGTATTGAAGAGTGGCCTTTATACACAGGTGGCTGCTCTATAGAGGTGGCTGCTAATACAGGTTTGACCGTACCTTGAATTGGATAACTTACCATATTTAGAGTGGTTAGCTGCTTTTCCACATCAGACAGAAATGCATCATGCCTATTTTAAAAAATAACAAAACCATGTGAAAAGTGCCCTTCTCACAAGGCTTTCACATGGTTTTCACATGATTTTCACATGGCTCCAGTTCGTAATGTAAGAATTGCATCATAAACACAACTGGTCTGATACACTGGCATATCTTGAAATCATTACGTACACCGATACAGATAGATTGATCCATTGTTCTTAGTAATTTGAAACTATCATAATTATTACAGAGAAAGAATGTCAAGGAAATGATTTAGATCCAATGTAGTGTCCTGATTGGCTACCTCGTAATCGTATATGTCACGTGATTGCTTGTGCTGTAAGCTCGTGCTCTTGTACAAAAATATATTGGTTCGTGAATCTACAGCACTCACCCAAGCACTCACCCTGGTTTTGCGTATTACTCCGGTCACTTGTACTAGTAGTCTAGATAGTACTACACCAATGCATCAACTATTACTAAAATAAAATTTTCGTGAAAACGCAATAAGACAGACAATCCATCACATCAGCCCTAATTATAAGCAGTTTCGGGGTGTGCAGAGCTTTGATGGTTGGCTTATAACATTAACAATAATGTGCAACATTGTATGCAAGTTTTAATCAACCTCTTTCTCCGTCCCTCCTGTATCTTTTGAATAATTCCAGACGGAGGCGTTTCGTCTGAAATAAACAATTGATAATATAGTCGAACCTGTAAGTAACAGAGCACCAATAACATCGACTCTCACAACAACTTCTTTTGGCTCTAATTTTCTAATTAATAAATTATTTTGTTTTCACACGAACGAATTTCAACTTACCATGGATATCAGAAGGAAGCCCTCGAACCTCTTCCACGAGTTTCTGGTGGCATGAGTTGTTGTCGAGCTTTTGGCATCCATCATAAATATGCCTTAGTACCGAAGGGCGAAATATAAATAGATGAAAATCAATCTGAATAATTTGAATTATTTGATGAAAGGTGGTCAACCTATGTTCAAATTTTAAAGCTCAATTAGATGTGATTCAATTCTACCTTGGTTCTAGCAGTGTTGTGCTACCTTCCATTGTGCATCTAGCAATTTCAAACTGCTATGCCTGTGTTGATGCGTGCTCTAGTCTGCCTACCAATTCCATGTTTGTTCACGGAATTTCGACAACCATCTTGTTTTCGTTTTCATGGCAACCATCAAGCATTATAAAAGGCCTCTTTTGTATGAATGTTACCTGATCGAGGCTATCAGCTTAGTAACTTTCTACACATCGTTGTCTCTATTCTCTTTAATTCTATTCACAACTTTCTAAAAGAGTCTAGAGTGGCCCGTGATTTCTAGCTGGGAGATATAGCCAGCAGGAAAAAAGAGGTGCGTGCTCCTACTTCAAAATATGTCATTTTAAAAGTTAAT
>OFHS01000256.1:34208-50561 GCA_900245855.1 Calvadosia cruxmelitensis
CTTTTCCGAAGACAACAGGGACTAAACATTGGGCACAACAATAGTTGTAGGGATGGTGCCCATAATCTCAGATTAGTATTAATTTTGCATACTAAGGTGCCCATTTATTTGGGCACCATATGGTCGCTTCTGATCTTCACGCTCTTTCACGCTTTGTGACCACCACGCAACACTGTCTGCAGTCAACGGCCGGGGAGAGAGGTAAGCAGTTCATTTTGCACTTGCGGAGGGGGCGTTGAACACCGTAAACGAAGCACATACAAACGGTTAATCAGTTCAAGAGAAGAGGAATTGAGTCACTGCTATTTTTGCGAAAGAATGATTCGAAGAGGCGCTTTAACCGGCTCGTTTATGAAGCCAGCTGTGAAGAGCTTGTCGTTTTACAAAACCACACTGTCCACAGCAGTTCGATGTTTCAGTATCAGCAGTGCATCTTACCTCAATGGAGAACCCCATCCACGTGAAATACGGAACGTCACTGTTGTTGGAGGTGGGCTAATGGGTGCTGGAATTGCACAGGTATCGGCTCAGAATAATTTCAACGTCGTCGTTGTTGACGAGGATGATGCACATTCGCAGAAATGCATGGTCACCGTTCGGAAGTCTTTAGATCGTATCACGCGAAAGATCTTCCCAGACGAGGCAAAAGGCGCAACAAAATTCATTAATGACACTCTCAGCCATATAAGAACTAGCCAGAACTTATCAAAAAGTGTCGCAAATGCAGATCTTGTTGTCGAAGCAGTCGTCGAGAACCTAGACGTGAAAAGGAAAGTGTTTAGACAGGCGGAGGAGGCTGCCCCACCGCACGCCATATTTGTATCAAACACCTCTTCCTTGTCTGTTGAAGAAATTGCAAAGGCGACTAATCGACTTGAAAACTTTGGTGGACTACACTTTTTTACACCTGTTCCAATGATGTCTCTTGTTGAAGTGATACGTATCCCAGCTACATCTGATCTGACATTTTTGACCTTGAACCAGTTTGTCAAGGACCTAGGGAAAACCCCTGTGACCTGCAAAGACACACCTGGTTTCATTGTCAACAGATTGCTGATACCTTACATGATGGAGGCAGTACGATTCATGGAACGAGGAGATGGAGCAATGGAGGATATTGATCTGGCTATGAAATTAGGAGCAGGCTACCCAATGGGTCCCTTCGAGCTCCTCGACCATGTTGGTTTAGACACTACAAGGCTTATCATCGATGGTTGGAGAGAGCAGTTTCCTAATGATCCTCGCTTTGAAGAAAGTGAAATCTTAAACAGACTTGTAAAAGAAGGAAAATTTGGAGTCAAAATTGGAGAGGGCTTCTACAAATATGACAACGGAAAGTAGATATACCCTAGCTCTGTGGTAACTGATTCAGATCTAGGTCCCGCAGCATTGCTATGGGCGATATATATATGACTATGTAATAATTTGCTTTCATTTGCTGCTGTACCAAAATCTTCATGGATGTTGTTGGCTAGCGCTTCCTGCAGGAAATGTGAAATTAATTTCTTGCTGCGCAGATGTGTGCTCATGGACAATGCTAGGGGACAACCATAAATCTCCAAGATGTAAGAATGTTAAATAATAGAAGAACCATTACTAAGTTGTTATTATTTATGGTTACGTTTGTTTGGTTGTACTAAAAGTGCACTCCAAAGAAAATGATAATAGCATATGATTCTACTTTTATGGTAATCCAAGGCAATGTGCTATAAGAGAAATGATTGCAGACTTAATTATATATTGATGAAAAGTAATTGCTTGTGTTGGTTGTAAGTACAAATATATTTTTATTGGAAGCAGAATCGTGTCTTATCGCTTTATTTATCAAATAATATCACCGGAGAGGCATAGTGTTATCTTTTCGAAGACGCCATTTTAGGATGTGGCTATGTGCAAGAATGCTAGAGACGGCATTGAAATCTGTCTTAAGTTACTACAGTCCCTGCGTTGAGCTACTGCCTTCAATTAAAGTAACCAAAGTAATTGTAATTACTTGAAAATATACTTTTGGGTACCTTTTTCAAATAATTAATTAGTTATTTAATTTTGATATAAAGTATCTTATAACTTTAACTAGTCACAATTTTTCAAAGGAACTATAAACTTTTCCAAGTTACCTCTATTTACTACAGTTAATCTTCAGTTGTTTACTGTTTTTGATCCTGGACACTGTTAACATACAAAATGCATTAGAGAGTTCAAATATAAATTTAAATTGCCATTCTCAACAACAACAACAACAACAGAGGAAAATTATGCCACATTTTCTCACAAGGTGATAAAAATAACTTTGAAATGCTGTTGCTGAAATTAGTTACTCTTCCTGGCAGCTACTAACTTTCAAAAGATACATTTAGAGGATAGAAACTTGAAGAGTAACTTGTCATTTCGAAAGAAAGTAACTTTAAACTTGACTAGTTATTTGTAAAAGGAAATTTACAGTCATGCAATCAACTTAGCAAGTGTGCCTTTCCATTACATTTTTCTGAAAGGCTCTGGATGTCAGTTTCAGCTTAAAATTACAGCCTGTATTACCTGCTCCACTTAAAGACTCTGAAAAATCTGACAATAAATAAAGTCACACACATGCATAGTATTCACACGCTCGAATCTAAAACTTTTAATCAAGTGTAGCAAAGTTTGCAAACTTTAAGAGCAAGGTTTACAACATCAAATGATGAAATATACTTTTAGAGGATATTAACTTTGCAGAATAACTTTTACAGATTGATTACAACTTTGTGGGGGAAACGCTAGCACTAATGAGTAATAATTTAAAACATTTGATTTATATCCAACTACACGGCGGACCGAAACTTAAATTAATTCATCGGCGAATCAATTTCGAATCATTCGAACGTCGGGTCTTCGCAAAAGAGCGAAAAGCTAAGTTTCGCTTGTTAGTTCTCCAAACAAAACGGCGATATTGCTTCCAGAATGCGCACAGAAGAGATGAAGTCGTTCTTCGCAAGACTAGCATTGCATTTTGCGCAAAGCAACAACGGGGAAGAATTTGAAGATATCGCTGAGCTTTTGAGCTGCATGTCAAATGCCAGGTTGGTCATGTAACTCGTACGGAAATAAACTAATGATCAGCTATCCCCGCTTGAAGAAATCAAGAGCCAATTTCGCTTAGTATTCTATGATTCTAACTGAATCCAGGAATGATACGAGCGATTTTATAAATGGCAGTATTGTAGTCTTAAGCAACAGCCTGTTTCTTGCATAGCGACCTTTTCGCGTCTACTATCGATGCCTTTTTTCGATGCCTTGATTTGAGTGAAGGCAATATATTTTACAGTACAACAGGCAACGCGATTCTGTAATGTGTTTTGTAGAACTGGATTACAACCAGAGATTTATCAGAGCGGGATCATACCGGATTGATTTACTGTAGAATAATTATTGCAGATATATAAACAAATCATTACAATAATGTGTTTCAATAGTTATGTTATACAGTAGGCTAGTGTTGTAATGTACTTAATATTTTCGTTTGTTTCTAGATGTATATATCTGTTCAAATAATTATATGTAACTTCTAGTAATAATAACTACAATATCTTTGTACTTGTTCAACAGTTCTGTCCCACGATGTTTAAAGCTTCGGATTGCAGCAGAGGAGTGTAATTTCACATTCTATCCGGCACTGAGTCACTTCGCAGGGAATAGTGTAGAAATGTTTTCATAAAGAAAGATTAGCTTGCAAAATGCATGTTTACAAGATGATCTTTATTTGCAGTTACTTTGACTCATATAATTTGCTTACTACTACAGAATAAACTCAATTTCGGGATCTGTTGCACGTAATTAATAGACATTTCAACATGTCATTGTCAGTTCAAATGATTGTTCTTTGTTATCCAACTGTTTATTACAGCCAAAAAGCATGCTCTAGAAATCACGACTAAGCTAGGGCAGTTATAACTTCGGAAGCTTCAATTGGCCAACAATGACGCTGAATAGTCTTTATGTTTTAGGAAGAACATACTTTTTGACTGCGCAAAACTCTTGAAAACAGACGCTACCTGGATTCCACAAGTATACGGGCAGAGACTAGAGCTTCCTTTCTGTAACGAATGCAGAATATATTACCGGCCCATATGGATGTACTGTATACGATAATACGGATTGTATGATTCCAATAAGTAGTATGTAATCTAAATTAGCAGGTATTCCAATGCCTTTTCATGGATACCATGCCATACGGGGCACCTGCTAATTGGTCATTAATTGGAGACGACGCAAAATATGATGATGATGAAGTAGATAATCTAAATCTATTTTACTTAAATGACAATGAATATTAGTAGCCACCGCGGACTGAGGTTCTATGTTCATAATTGTACTGCAAGAAGCACAATATCGAAATTGATTTTCTACTACAGTAACACCTGTATTAGCCAGATTAGCGGCCTATTCTATAGAGCAGCCATCTGTGTATAAAGGCTAGTTTTCATAACCTCAAAATGTTAATATTTTCTATAGAAATCAACCTGGACAGAAAGGCCACCTGTCTATAAGGGTCATTTTTCTCAGGTCCCAGGGGTGACCGTTATAGACAGGTTTCACTGTATTCGTATAGTATTAGTGTATACAACCATACATTTTATATATGCATTGTTTGGAAATTTGGATCTCTCAAATACAAAGACACTGGTTCTGTTTAACGTGCAACGAATGTCAAAATGTTGCATAACGTCTAGCGAGTCCTTCCTCGTGCTTTCCAGGATTTGACCAAAAATATATATAACTCCAGCAGGTAATATTGGAAGTGCAGTTGCCTACTTGCCTTCCTCACCACTCTTTCAATTCCGCCCCTGATACCAAGACAGAATTGACGGCAACATTTACTTCCAGATAATTTAAGGTCCAAACGAAAATGTAAGGGAATAGTTTGAATAGATGGGTTTATGAGTATTTCAAGATAGCACGATGCAGGGTTTGGTGAGGCAAACTAACTAAAATGATCTTGTATGTTTGTATCTTGCAGCAATAAGGAAGAAGCACTTTATTATCTATCAGAAATAAGCAAGATCATCAATGAACACGCTGATGAATTTGGTGATGAATTCTTGGACATTCTCCCGAGATATTTTTCGCGTTACGGACGGAGAGAATTGATTGGCTATCATCACAAACGACATCATTTCTATCCAGAGACAATCTCATTTATCTGCCACGAGAGAAAAGGGAAATTTGCACATTCGGAGTTGAATAAGGATGTGAAGGAGCCGGATCAAGAGCGCGAATGGAGGGGCAACTAATACCGTCGATAGCCTACATTAACACAACACGGTCAGTTACTGAAATGTCAATGCCAAAACACTTCACGAAGAAAATAATATCCTTACTACAGAAATGGCGACAACAAATGCTCAATTTATATTATACATATTTAAGGGTACTAGAAAAGGAAACAGTTGATTTGTAGTTTTGTAAACACAATTATGAAATTATATATTTGATATTTCCTACTCAAACTTAAATCAATGTGTGCTTATGGAAATGAAAAGAAAAAGTACGAAAATATCTTTCTTGTCTTTGAGTCAAAGGATGGTATTGAAAAATAGAAACATTGCCGTTATCAACAGAGGAGAATGACTGCATAGCTCACACATGTGTCAAAAAGACAATAACAGGACAGGGAATAAATATATCTGTTGCAATATCTATTAGTTTATTATTAAATATTTACATAACATGATACACATCATGGTTGTTTTAGCAAATTACATCCGACCTGAACGGCATATACAAGGAAGAAAGGCTCCCTTCTAAATCTAATTTAGTTTTCCATGTCACTCCTATTGCAGAGATAGTATAATATGCAAGAGGGCCTCATTCATGGACCGAGACTAAAGCGTAGTCCGGGACTAAATCTCAAGTTCCATACAGACTTTAGAAACATAGTCCAGACCTTGATCCAGACTAGATAGTCTTAGACTACGCTTTAGTCCCAGTCCATGAATAAGGCCCCAGTCGATCCCCCAGGAGACAAATCCATCAATGTGTCGTCAAATGTCATTATACAAAAGGCTATATTTCTGTAATCGCATTGGATCGATTGGACTTGTAACTATAAGCTTTCCTTTCATAGCTCCACGATAAACTACCTCGACGAGGTCAATGAGATCTTGTTTGTCCATGAACGTGCCAATGAATTTTGTGTGATCAGGAGTTCTGAAAGGAGAGGTTTCAATGTCAGAGGAAGAGCTAATTCATGACAAACGTGCCCAATATTTGCCTTAAGGCCTAAATAATTGAGTAGCTTAATACTTGAGGAATCCATTACCTGTCAGCTGTCATCAAATGTAATGGCGCTACAGCGAAGAAAGCAAACTTAACATGGTGGAATGCAACACATTTTTATAGGGTTCAGATTTTAAAACTTGAAGGCAGTAGCCAACATTGTGACATGGAGCTAAACATGCTGTTGTAGCCCTTTGACTTCAAATTGTGTGTCTCTGCTTCGGCATTATTTTGCAATCCCACTATTTATATATATATATATATATGTATTTGAGAAAATATTCAAATAATACACGCGTAGAAGACCTACATGAGGTACTTACACTACACGGAAAACGATAAACTACCTCTAAAACAAAATATAAAATAAAAATAAGATATTTTATTAAAATAAGATAATATAATTTTTTTTTTTTAAATAAGATATTTTATTATTTGAGAGTTTTCTTTATGCACAACCTTCAACTGAAAGTCAAAATTAGCAGGCTTCATCAGTCATCACTTTCATGTTGAAGTCAGACTCTGGAAATTGTCAAAGGTCACAAGGAGACAGTCTGTTGCTCGATTTTCGACCTGAATTGTGCTTACCTTTGCCTGTAGCATTTAGATTCTAGATGAGGCTTATTCAAAAGTGTTGATTTAAGAGTAAATGTTAAATCCATAACATGCATTAGCGCCTAACGCCAATTTGTATTGCAATTATTACCGTTGTGCAAGAGAGGCTAACATACACTCTGCCATCAATTAAAAAACCAACTGTGTTAATGTGTTTGCAAATGATGAAATAAGAACTGACCCATAGTCAACTTTCATGTGTTGACCATTGAAGAAGAAGACAGTGGCAGGCGTCAATGTTATATCAAAGTATTGCACATAGATTGGAACATCATCAGTATCGACTATATAGATATCAGCCATCTTCGCAAGTGATGCTGTAGTCTTGGCAAGCTATGGCGTAAAAACAAAAGTATTTTATGGTATCTCAATTCGGCTTCAATCTGCGGGAGACATTATATTTCAGCTGCAATCACCAATAATGGCCATGATCCAACAGCTTCTCTAACAGACTTTGTCACAGCACTCATTCACTTGCCACCAGGAACTTGGTTCTGGTGAAAAGTAGCAAATGCAATAGGCAACTAAGCTAGGGTAAGCAAAGGCCACTAACTCACAGTCCCATTTGAGACTATGTGCAGAGCATAGCAAGTGTTTATCCGATATCAAATATGTTCCAAAATTTTGCACACATGGGTAATTTCATTTTTGGTGTGGCATAATAAGCTTTGGGGCAGCACTCTCTGGCTTAATCTTCTGCAAACACAAACGAACTTTCCACACACTGGGGCTATATATCATATATGCAACTAAACTGGGTCTGCCCGATTACTACTTATTACTGAACTTCCTTTGATTTTCTCTTTCTCATCTTTCTTTGTAATTGAATTCCAGAATTTGAGCAGTCCTATTCTTTGCTTCTCTTAACATTAAAAAAACTTGTAAAATTATTTCTATACTTCAATTTATAAAGCTGTAAATCTAGTACGCCCCAAACAAAGAAGCATTTGTGCTTATGGGATGATCCTGACAACGTATTTCTTTTCTACTTCAAAACATATTTGTATCTAATTAACATTGCTTTGATGGTCAAATAAAAATCTATCTATCTATCTTTCTATTTAAATGTTGGTGTATCAACTAAGAAATTTGCCTCACAGCTCAAATTTCAGTACCTTGATAAATATTATGAAATCTGTACTGTTAAACATTGTTGTATTTGTAATCATTAATCTCATCTTGTACCATCTCTATCTGTTTCTCATTTTATCTGTTTATCCTTTCTGACCTCCTCTCTTGTCTTTCCATTATATTTCAGTGATTTGTTTCTGTGATTTTGTTACTTTATAAATCTTTTTATTTTATGATCACTTTGTTAATTTTATTTAAGGTCCCCCAAACAAACAAGCACACGTTCTTATGGGAAGGCCTTGTTCATATCAATTAGCTTGCTTTGTTCGTATAAATTTGTTATTGTATTGTATTACTATTCTATCTACATTTTCCAAGCCTATATTTTGAAAAAACGTAACATTCGAGAGGACCAATGCTTACCAAGTCATCTAGCTTCATTGTAACAGCATCATCTTCCTTCCCAAAACGCAACACCAAGACCTTTTCTTCTGTTGATTTGATAGCAGTATCGACATCACGTTTACTTTTCAATCGATTCAGAAGCAAACTCATGCCTCAAGAGGGAACACTTTCCAGACGACACAGGTAAAAGTGCTACTGTATAAATAATTCAACAAAATTAGCTTGAAATTTGGAGAATAAGTGAAATTTCACCAGATATCTGCCAATTTCCATCATCAGGAGTCTTGGGACTCTGTCTTTTCTCTAAAAAAGTCCGCCATTATCTTGCCTCGATTAGACATGTTTCTGTAGTTTAGACGAGGTCGTCAAGGTGTAAAGTCCAAAAGGGGAAATATGTACTTATCAATAAGATGACGATATCTGATATTGCACAACACCTGACTGAGGATAATATCACCGGTAAAATAGCTTGTTTGCAATATGGTACAAAGGAAGCTTCTTCCAGTGACTTTAACCGGCAAACAGCTGCTGGAATAAACTGTACGTTGATACGGCTCAAATAGTAATTCGGCATCATTTTCAATAATTATCTGTAAAGGTAAATGCCGACAGCGACAGACCACGAAGCGGTTAAATCTACTTTTTACGGGCTGAAATAATTGTTCCTCATATGTACAAGTTCAGCATTTTCAGGAAATTGCAGGTACATTTCGCATAGTAATTCACATGTGTGTGCAAGAGTATCTTAACAATAAACTGGGTGATAACTTCGCATCGATAAGAGCCCAAGTCAATAACACAAAGAACACACTCTAGAGACACCTGCAATTGATTTCATTATTTTCATAGGTTTCATATCTAATTCAAATTCCTTCCTAGGTAGGATAATACCAACCAGGATCTTTACAGCGGTATAGCACGTCAATGCTAGAGCCGTAGCGTGTTTTGAAATCAGTAATTCCCGCAACTGTGCTGCCCCGAATCGACCACATGCCCAAACTGCCAAACGAAGACAAGGCAAAAATTGTACCTAAATGTTTCATCACAAGATGGTGAAAGCTGGGGGTAACGTAAAGCGTTTCAAGCGCCGTTGTTGATGAAATAGCAAACCACATTACATCATTTTGGAAAGTCTATTTTGCTAAAGTGCCTCGTGCTTCGCCCTTATCCTTCAATTCCAGTAGCTCTTGTTGCGTTTTTTCTTCCAGCGCTCTGATGTCCTCCATAGTCATCCCGTGATATTTGTCCATCCAGCAAAATAACTGGCGATGAAAGTTGAAGAGTAACTTTCTAACAGCACTCATGATCCACGACTCTATTTTGGTTTGCAAGCCACGCCATTTGAATTCTACTTCGTAGAGCTTGTAGCAACACATTACAGGATCTGTCGTTTTGTACCAATCCTTGGTTGTGAGAGGCCCCCGGCCAGTCTTTTCCGACTTAAACAACTTTGGATCTTCTTCGATTTTGTAGTCTTTGGGCGGGCAAGGATCGTTTGCAATGTCGATGAATTCTACCGATCTCTTTTTCAGCAACGCGGGCGAAAGGTTGTGGACATTTTCCTCTTCGCCATAACCTGCTTTGTGTATTGTTGTGATGCTAACTTTGAAGTTTTTATCCATGTAGCCATTTGTGTATACCGTTTTGCAGTAAGGAAATGCATTCCATGCTTCCTCGTAAACATCCAGAGAGCCAGTTGGAGCCAAGAGACGGACGAAGCCAGGTACTTTTGAATGAAGCAGTATGTGTTTCGATGTATACTGGCCAGAGCCTAACTCATCGTCTGTAAAAGGTTCATTCTTCAGCACAATTATACCTTCACCACCACCAGTTTCATTTTTGCTTGCTTCAGCAACACTGTAAAGCTGACCGATTTTATATTCTTCTACGGAAAGAGGAACAGGAATTCTGTATTCACGAAGAACCACCATCTTGCCGCCGAAGACTCACCTCGATTGCTTCATGAGGATTGATGTGTTCTGGTCACGTGGAGATCTGGGCGCAGCCGCGATGAAGCATCACGGGAATTATTATGACGTCACAAAATCCTCTTCAGCACACTTTACATCCGAATTACAGTATTTTAGCTCATTTAAGAAACTTTTTCTATTATGGTAAGTTGGTAATCTATAACTTTACAGACGCTGAACCTAATTTTACGGATTTTCATTTCCCGTGACAAATATTTACACATGTGATACCAGCTGAAAGTGCTCATTGTACAAATTATTCTATTTTTGTACAATGTTCGTTGTAGTCGAACTTCTGATTTATACGATATAATCATTCTCCATGAGAGGCCATGTAATGGCAGCTGTGAGCGGAATCCTGCAGCACAGCAGCAAGTTTGATGATCTTGGGCTCTTGGCTCGATATATCACGCGAGTGAGTCGCCTTTAAATGCATCTTGCCTTGGAGACTTCGAGTTCTTGCTTATACATAGGCTGCAGGCGGGATGCTTTTGACGAAGTTACTCTTACAGCTAATAATATCCAGTCCATTTTAACTGTTGACTCGAAGTCTTTGGATGACGCGAGTGATAGGACAAAGAATGAACTTGCTGTCTCGGCAAAACATTTTCAGGGGTCAAAGCTAAATTGTAAATATGTATTTGCACTGGATAGTGAAGAATTCAACCTTCTTGCCATCATTCCGGAATGTCTCGATTTTCTTGAGCATAGCCTGAGCGGATCAAACAACGTGTTGGTGCATTGGTGAGTAGCCTAGGCAGCCGCATAGACGCATAGCAATGATTGATTTAGGTGAGTAACCACTAATTAGCACAATGCAAGTGATGACGTAATTACGTAGTTGCTGTGAGTGGGCTGTGTGGCTGGCTTGCTACACTGATCACTTGGAAATGTGTTGGTGCATTTTGTAGCCTGTGATAAGCAAACCCAGCCAATTACCCTTTTATACCAAAGGAATGAGATTTATTTTCATACCTGTAACAATGGGATTGTGTCAAGGAAATGTAAGTTACAAGCAAAAATACAAAACGTGTCCCACTTCGCCCCATTCTCCCCTCGACTGAAGCTGCTGACTATAACCTGTAAAAGCTTGTCAATTGTAAATTTCGTCAGGATTATGCAGATAACCTAAGAAATCGCAATGTTTGCTTTTAAGCTTTGCAGGAGTGTCTCGGAGTGCAGCTGTTGTAATAGCTTACATGATGAACAGTAGAAAACAAAGCTATGAAGATGCATTCCAGCATCTGAAATCCGCAAAGCACGATGCATGGTAGGTTCTGGAGATTTCTACTACAAGGTTTATCTTCTGTACCGTTCCGGCACTTGTGAGTTTGTTCATTGCAAGTGAAAGTAGTTTGCTAAGATTGTGCAAGAGAGAGTTGAGAAATCTTGTCCTCACTTGTGACATCGTTGAATTCCGTTGTCTGCAATCCTATACAGCTTGGCCGGTGGTGGATAGTTATTAATTAACTATTAATTACTCGGTCAAACAATTGATATTTATTGCATGCATGTTCTCGTCTACGGATAATCCTCCATTGTAATTACAGTCATTGTGATTACCTTATGGTTCAATGATGTCTTTGTTTCGTATATATCATCTTGCCTGCTCTTGTGCCATTTAAGAAGTTGTATAGAATACGATGGTTGCTTGTTTCAGATATATATATTTGGTAGGAAGCTGGCCGTGACAGGGAGAGATGGCGAAGGGATCTATGTCCGTAGTAGCCAGAGCTCTATGTCACGGACGCAGCAACACGACTAGGTCTTGACACAACGCGAGATAGAAACAAAAGAGGATAATTACAGCTTGACGCGGTGACTTATTACAGTTGACATGATTACGTTAATTACGACATAGATATTTACATAACAAAAGACGTGCGTCAGCCACTACACTCTTCAATAGGAAAGAATGCTATAAGTTAATGTAGACTAAGTAATGGTTTCTTGTCTGTTTGAAAACCCTTAATCATAATGGTAGCAAATATTTCGAGTTTTTGATAAACTAACTGTTAGACAACAGGGCAATCAATTGCCAAAATAGGATATCTTTAATTAAGCTATAATCTAAATCAATACCCCCTTTATTGAGCTTTGTAAGTTGTAATTTGCTCAAACTCTTGCATAATAAGCTAGCCAATGCCTTGTGTTAGTAGTTTTCTTAGAGATGTTTGTGTTTTTGATGGTGATATTCTGCTCTTTTCAGTCCAAATGATAATTTTGCAAGACAGTTACTTCTTTATGAAAAACTTGGTTGTCCTGTGTCACTTGAAAGTCAAGCTTACCGACTCTTCTTGGCTAAATTCAAGATGGAAGGTGTGAATGGGAAACCAGATGTGGCTTTTACCTCCACTCTTGCTGCTTGTGTAAACATTTATCAAATTAACATGTTCATTGCAGAGTCACGTACTCAACCATGTGTTTGCTTTGCGTTCTTCAGGATCAACACAATTTATTGATGAACATTTTCTTGCTAGTGTTGACACACTGTCTTCGGTTGCTAATGTGCAACCGATCATCAAATGCAGAAAATGCAGGTATTACGCCTCGGAGAGACTACAGCAATTTCTAATTTATTTTAGAGCAAGTGGAAGAAAATGTTCAGTAATATTAGTGCGATTAAAATCAAGTATAATTATGCAAAATCCATTTCTTTGTAAACATTATTTTATGATATCCCAGTTTAATAAAAAAACTACAGTTCAGGTGAATGCAAAGTTCGATATAAGTAAACATGCATGATCATGCTTCATTGTTGCTTTGCAAAAGCGTTTTTGTATTTAAGCAGCTTGCACTGGATTGTGATGCTGATATTAAATGATTTTATATCAGCATATGTACTCACACTATGAATCCAAAACCATGTGAAAACCATGTGACATGGGAAGCACCATGTGAAATTTCAAACATCATGTGAATAGCCATATGAAAAACCATGTGAATTAGAAAGCAAAGCAAAAAACCATGTGAATAGGGCACTTTAATTCACTCGGTTTTTCACACGAATTTGACATAGATTTCACATGGTTTTGGATTCATAGTGTCATTTTTCAATCAAGGCATCAACCTACAAGTTCTAGACTAATATCAGTGTGATTGTAACTTTTTTCAATGTTTCATTGCCTGGGACTACAATATGCAGTTTAATCACTATTCTGTTTCACTGCATTTCGTTGTCTTTGAATTACTTGATTACTCAATCAAAAATTAGTTTTATTTGTAGTTAATAACTTGCTTCTTTTATTTTTAAAGGAAAGCAATTGTGAAACCTACAAATTCTCTTCCTCCACACAACGCATCTCAGCTAAAAAGCACCACTGTCAACTCAAACTCAACCTGCACATCAGTGTTTCTGATTGAGCCAGAGGAATGGATGCTCAAAGATGTCAATGGCTGTGTGGAAGGAAAGGTGGGTTGTTACTCGTTCAATTTGATCCAAATTTCTAAGATTTGATCAAGGGCACAAAATATTGTAAGTTTCATATATTTGTTGCGTTGCAGCTTCTGTGCCCTTTCTGCGGTTGTAAAGTAGGGTATTTCAATTGGTCTGGTGAGTAGTTTTAGTTTTAATTCTTGTATATATGTGGAATATGTATGAATGTCTGAGCTAGTCTCGATTTCATGCCCTTCTAATAATAGTATATGTCTAATGTCTGGCCTCCTGGTGAGATGGCCGAGTAGCGAGAGGCGCTTGCGTCGCAGCGTTGTTCTTACTGGAAGGGCGCCAGATGTCTGTTGCAGTGCGCTGTTGCTGATTTTCTTTGGGTACCTGATGCCGAGAGTGTATCTCAGTAGCCGAGCGAAACCCATAGTGATATTAATGAGATTGCACTATAATAACGAAATGAAAAGAATGAATTATGAATATGAAAGTTGATATTCTCTTCTCTTTTTGTTTTAGGCTCAACATGTTCATGTGGTGAATGGGTAACGCCTTCTTTCCAGTTTCATTGCAATCGCATTGACGTGGAACGACGACGCTGATGCATAACGTTCAGAATTGAAAGAAAGTAATCCATCGTCCTGCCAATGTCAACTGTGATATCACATTGCTTTATTTTGCGATTGCCAATTTTATCATAGTAGCATTTTCCATGTAATTATTGTTATCATGAATAGATAGTAGAAAGAATCGCTGTGTTCCTCATTCCTGAATACTGCTTCTGTGATTTTCACGTGTGTCATTTTGAACAATGAAAAATAGAAAATTAATTTACAGCAGTCTGCATGTATTTGCGTTGTATTAATTATTGCATGTACAGTAACATGATGTAAACAAGAGCACTGGGCATGAGTCTCCCCAAATGGGGCCCCCTGGAATGCATGTTTACTACCAATTACTACAGTGGCGTAGTATTGTTGCGTATATGTTGTTTACGGATCATCGTTGGTCAAAATAATATTATGCAGCAGAAAATTCATGTCTTGTATTGTAGTAAAACTGAATTATTGCAAAACACGTGACAGCCTCGCATATGTTGTCGTCAAAGTGAGTCTAATCAACAAGGGCGTCCGTGTTGTTTCCACGTACTCACAAAACTCAACCAAAAGCGCAAGCAAATGCTTCGTTTTCCTGCCTTTTTCAAGTCACAAATCGACAATGGATCGTATAGACATTGTATTGAACTCCTTGATGGTTATTCTGATGGCTTTTTATGTCATAATATGTCCATTTACGAAGGTCGAGGAGAGTTTCAACGTGCAAGCGATGCATGACATCTTGTATTTCAAGACAAATCTCAGTGCTGTAAGTTTAATTCCTTGGATTTATCAGATTGGGCCAGAAAACATGGATAAAATGTCAGCTGGATTCCTGCCCGTTTGTGTTTCAGGATGATTATAGTATTGTTTGCTGTGTATTTCATCATTTCCATGGGTTTAGTGGAATGTAATGTATTAATGATGTTTCGGTTTGACTGATGCTGAAAGCTGAAACTAGAGCTGGATCCTATTGGATCGATTAATGGATTGTTTTTCGGCAATCAATTATCCTCTTTAATAGGATTGCCAGACGTCCCTTATTTCCGGAAATCGTTCCTTATTAATGTGCTATACAATTTCAAATTTAGTTGATTTTGTTTGCCAAGTTTGCAAATTTTTTGTTCCGTATTTTTTCTCTATGGTCTGGTAACCCTACTCTTTAACCATCCTTCGTTGGTATCACAAAAGATGAGCAAGATAATATTCCTATTTAATAATAATGAGCATATGTTACTAGACTTGGCCTTGTATGTGCGTCACTTGCATTAGCCTGTAGGCCTGATTGTTTTTTTTATGTCATCAACAGTATGACCATCACGAATTCCCAGGTGTTGTGCCCAGGACTTTCATCGGTCCACTGGCAGTGACTGCAATTGTGAATCCTATTGTAATGGCAATGCAGGCGTTTTCCATGCCAAAGCTTTTAAGCTTGATATGCGGTGAGTGATAGCCTACATCTAGAATGAAATGTATGACCATTGTGTTTGAGATCTCCTTTGCTCAAATCTGGCGTTTTTCTAGGGTTTCCAAACGTCCCTTACTTCCCAGAATCTTTCCGTATTTATGTGTTATGCAGTGCAAAATTTTGTTGAATTTGTTAGACATTTCTACCCAATTTTGCAAACGTTCCATATTTTCTCTTTTGTGGCCTGATAACCCTACGAGATCATCAGTAGCAAGCCATGCAAATCCTATGATTTTTGGTTCCCTCCGTCAAAGTAATGACGCACTAAATCATATTGGATAACAAACTAGCGTGACGACGCAAGCACGATGGCCTAATAACATGTACCTAATGATGGATGTGATCTGTGTCTAGATCGCATAACATGACCAATCAAACCACATTGCATTCAAGAACAACGGGCAACCTGATCATTAAAAGGGAACAGGATAGCCTACTGAAGACTGATCAATCAGGCTCAGCTTGGGGGGAGGGAGGGGGCACCTGGCTCAGCAGATGCAGAGGTGCACATGTACTGGTCCCAGGCCCCTGGACGAATTAGTGCCCAGGCCTCTTATATCTGTATATAAGCTTGAGTCTATCAATATTCAA
>OFHS01000257.1:4310-50455 GCA_900245855.1 Calvadosia cruxmelitensis
GAAGTAAAATTGAACAAACAAACAAGCAAGTCTTGCAAACTATGGATAAAACTGATTTCTTACCTGAAGCCAAGTACTCTTGCTTCGATGAAATGTCGATCTCCACTGAGCTCATTCGTCATCTAGACAGAGGAAAGAACCGTTATGCTTACACATGTACACCCATCAGATACTAGACGTACCAAAACCTCTCTCTCTTGTATTTTTTGTAAATGATCTGCATAATTTTATTATTATATAATACAGTGAAAACCAGTTAATATCACCTCGGTTAAGGTTACAACCCGCTTAATATCACTTCACTTTGAGAACCAAGCTCTGTCAAAATCAACTATTAACCGGCTTAATATCACGACCCGCTTATTATCATGGTTTTTGACTGGAAAATCATATATAGTGATTTTAGCGAGATTTCACTGTACATAATAAGTAGTTATGTAAAGACCACAAGATGATTCCAAAAAGGTAGACTTAAAGTACACTACAAGTTCAATAATAGCTGGCTATTTGTTGTCTTTCTAAATCAAAGATTAAGTGATCCGAGAAAATTAATGGAAGAAATTTTCGACTTGTAAAAATATCAATACAATCAAACTTGCTTAGTATCCCTCCCTTCTCACAGAGCAGAAGCGGGACATAAACGAGGTGGGATATTAACCATGCTAAGTATAAACAAGAATTTCCTGTGTTTTAACTTCAAAGAAGAACATCTCAGTTAACAACAATTGATGAAAATTGGTATTAGTTTTTAATAGTAACACAACTACCCAGTGACTCTGGAGGAGCAAGAAGTGACATGGTGTCTGGGTCCCTAAATGCAAAATGTTCCGAAATGTTTACATATATTGTAAGACATCCTTAAAACTGGACAATAAGCGATTTTCGCAGGAAATTTGGACGAAAGTAGCGATATGGGACATTATCCGAGGGATATAAAGCAAGGTAAGAACATATAGAGTTTGTAATCAACTAGCAAGTGGAAATTGGCTTTGTGGGATATTAAACGAGTTCGACTGTATTCTATTCACGATTATGCTACTGCATTTATAGCTCCGTAACTTTGAGGAGGTACTCACGGCATCGACGACATTCCCATCGAGTAGTTCATGCTGTGGTGATGCCTTGTCTGTTAGATGATCTAACCATGGGACCATCAGGTGGACTTGAAATTGAACATCATGGACTGCAGAGAAAACGTTGACTTTATGATTTCTGCACTATAGAAATTACACGTTAGAGATCGAACATTTTCATTCATATATTTTAATATCGGATATGTCAAGATTAAAACATTACATGTTCAGAACTAAATAGATAATTATAAGAGAGGTATTTGTTTGTTTCATTGAGACCATTCTTATACCTTTTCTATTCAATGGAAGGTATATTTTATTAAGTGATCCGAGAAGCTTGATGGAAGAAATCAACAAAAGAACATTAATTGATGACAAGATCTGAACAAAAGAACAAGCATTGACTAAGCACCATGCTTTGTTTCGTTTTATTATTATTCACTTCACGATACTTGATAAACTATAATCGATGAGATACATCCATCTACTCTGAAATACCTTAGACCCAATAAGGGTTTATTTAATATAAGGTAATTTATTAAAAATTTAAAAAGTACGAATTTCTTGGTTATTCCGGTCGGCTTGGAGACGATGGGGTCGATTGGAGAAGACGGCAGACGCTTCCTGTCAACCTTCATCACACGCCTTATCAAAGCTACCGGAGTGAAGCAATCGAGAGCCTACCTTTTCGAGCGAATCAGCATGGCGATTCAAAGGGAAAACGCTGCTTGTGTCTTAGGCACAATTTCCTCAACCGTTTCATTGGAAGAGATTTTTAATTTGTAAGTAGCTTAGCCAGGTTTGTTTTTATGTATTTTAACTGTAGATTTTATAAGTAGTTATTGATGTGTATGGTTTTTAATAGTTAGAAATATAGTTTACTTTTGGAAAGTTTGTAGATTATTGATGACAGAGAATAAAGATTTCTAGATATTGGATGAATTAAAGGTAAAAGCGAAATATACGTGATAAGGAGTAACATGCACTTCTAATTCAAAAACTGTTGATATAGTATCATTTAACTTGAACTAAGAATAGCAGACCGTTGTTCATCAGTGATATGGTCAGATTATAAGTTGATCATCAGATTATGATTGATATGCCAACGATGTATAACATGTCGCATAATACATCAAACTATTGAAAATGCAATATATTTTGTTGCAGAAAATGAACATATTTCTTGTACACTAATTCAGAGGAAAATTAACAAGCAAATGAATCGAACTTCTTCTCTTCTTTATAAATATATTATCATCCATCATGATAATATTCATTGTTTCGTTATTTATATTAAACTGACAAGGGTTTGTTTTTCCTATATTTTTTATCAACACTTAAGCGACTTTTAGCCTCGATCAGTGTAAAATATTAAAAACGTTATTTTAAGAAAGAATTTGTATTCACTGCTGGCAATGTAAAATAATGTGCTGATGTATAGTAGAAATGGAATATATTTCGTATGAATCGTACAATGTAAATGTATTATGTAGCAAGATTATTTATAAAATTTAAGATAGACTTTAAGATATAAAGTTATCAGAAGAGTACCTATTTTTGGCAGTTCAGTAAGTACTGCTTTATTAATTAATTTTGTCTTTATTTAGTTTCTTGTGTACCACTAATAGGTACATGTGCCCTTTCTTAAGTTGGTGACACATACAGTAGATGCAGAAAAAAGAATTAAACATCATGTTAGAGCGGAACGAACCATTGTGTTACCAATTTAACATAGAAATGAGGAATTGAATAGACGGGAAGAAGTGCACTATTTTCCCTATTATCTTCCCTCTCATACAGTTGTGTTGCGGTCATTGTTGTGGGAGCAAATATATTCTTGCACGAGATTTTTGATTTTTAATTTGTAAACAGTCAGGTCAGGTTTTTTTTATTTCTTAATAAATAAGTTTAGTAGTAAGTACTTGTAGATGTTTCTAGAGTAATTTTATAGTTTTGGAAGTCAATTATATTGTATTAGACATTTTTACAGAATTACTTTTGTAAGTTATCCGTTTATATCAAAATAAATTCGGAGGTTCTTCAGGCAATTACAAATGGTGTCATACCTATCTATTTGTAAGCAGTAGGAACTAAGCACGGGCATATTCTGGTATCTTTAATTGATATAAAGTACGTACAGTAGTTACGACTTAATTACGATTATAATCACGATTTGTGAACAGTCACCATCATCATCAACATTATCATCTTACTTCAGTAGGGTTACTCGATAAATCAAGGAATTGTCTATCTTTAGGCCTTACATGTCAAAACGCATACAACAACTATATGCTACTAATTACAAATTATACCAGTTGTATCAGACGAGACAACAAGACCATCCAAGATTTGCAATTACAACAGCAAGAACAGACAGACAAGCTTTTCCTATGTTGGACCAAGCCTATTGAACAAATACAGTAATTTAGTTGACCTACCGTTAGATAAATTCAAACAAGTTGTACATAACGAACTCCTTCATAAATAATCATTAAATACGTAACTATGTTACATTAAAATTCAGTTTAGATAGACCCCAAGAATCAGTGTATAATTTCCATTTTTATTGTATGTCATTAACTTCAAATCGTATTGCTTGTATCTTAGAACTGATTATGGGTCTTCAAATATACTCCTATCTATCTATCTATCTATCTACCTTATACACTCATGAAATGTAACTTCACAATACTTCAAAATCTAGTTCAAAATTAACATCGATATTGTAGCAAGAGTAAAACGATAAATCGGAGTCTGTACGTTGCTATAAAATGTAATTCAGTACGTTATTTGTATATCGAATATTTTACTAATCAGACATACCTTGTTCTTTAACGTACGATCGAAGTCCAATAGCTCTCAGTGATTTCTTCAAGCGGTATTTTCCTGGGCTAGATACTTTAATCTTGCTTGTTGTGTCGCTGTTGATACTTCGTAGCGTACTTGGATGAGGAATATTGCTGCGAAGGGCGGACTCGACCCTACCTAGAAATCGTTTTGTTCTCAATAGTTCACGGTCTTGTTCCTTACCATTTGTTTTGATGTTTTGAGAATTGCCTTGCCAATGCCCACTCGACGTACCTTAGAAGCAAAATGTATTGTAAATAAGGTCAAAATTGCCTTAGGTTCATTGAAATGTAGTCTGCTACTTATGGTCGTCACTGAAAAGATTAGTACTTTACTGCATCGTTTGAACCAATGCAAAGGACCTAACTTAAGTGATGGACCTTGTCGATACAGGATTGAAGTCGCATTATTTGAGCCTCAAATGGGAATTTACAAGATATAGACGTAAAGGACAAGGCATTGTCAAGATATGTCAAAAGAAAGTCTACCTTTAAAGAGTATATAATAATAATTAATTATTATCATTATAAAATATTCTAATTTATGTTTATATTTGTAATTTATAGTAATATTTATTAGTAATTGGATATCACTGTACCATTCGCCAAATCAGTTCGTATGAATATTCTGTTCCTATTTAGTAATACAGACACTTTTGGTTTGGCATTTCATTCACTTGAACTTCATGAAAGCGTTTTGATATACTGACAAGAAATATGTTTTCAATTTGAAAAATCTGGATCTAAATTGAAACAAATTTTTAACATAATAAATTTGAATTTGATGTGTGAGGAAATGTATGTATTTGCGTCATTCCCAGTAAACACAAGACGTATCTACGACGTACCCGCGACGTCCAAACGTCGCGAGAGCACCGATGGGGCGTCCCACAATATCTTGTGCTTACTGAGTTGTACGTTTATGATTTGAGGCCAGATTATAATAACTGGATGCAAAAAGGGACAACCTACCTGCCGTTGTCCAGGTAACAAGGAGGTGTAATATCAACCAGCGATGCATTGAGACGCGAGAAACACTAGACAACATAAACGAATAAACCTTTGTAAAGCATATTGAATTTGAATATTATTTTATTACTTTTCATTCAAATTAAAATAAACATAATGATGATGATGATGAAACCTACTCGAAGAAACCTATATAAAGTATTTTGAATATGAACATTATTTGTTACTTTTCATTCAAATTCAACTGAACATCTCTTCTGTACTTCTGTATACTTATTTGTCGTCATTGTAAAGATTCTCTGGTGATCCGTTGATTATAAAGGCAAGCAGATCCGCTCTGCGGTCCTTTGCCTTCGAGGATCAAGATTCCTTCGCACATCAATGGTCTCACCCTGTGAATTTGGAAGACGTGGAAATAGCCTCATTCGTTGGATCAGGAAATACCTTAGGGTTGAAAGCCTCGAGGTTTACAAGAAAAGTTGGACGACTTCTTGAACACAATCCCAGAACGAACCAACAATACCTGACAGACAACGCGCTGCCCCTTCGAACAGTCCACTAGACCAAGTAGTGACTTTGCATTATTCAAGAATTAGTTTCAAGTAGCCTACTTATCTGCACGCAAATCTTTCGTACATAAGGTGGAAGCGACGTTTCTTCCTGGTTAATTTAGCCAAAAGTTGGCAACCTGTAGTAATTCCTTTTTACCGATTGCCAAATATATATACTATTATACTATACTAATCGTAGATTGAGGATAACATTATGATTTTAGTTTATTGTAAGATTAATTACCACTCGTTTATTTGTTGGTTTATTTGTAGGATATGTTTGTTTTGGAAATTAATTATATTGTATTAGACATTTTAATAGAATTGCCTTTGTAAGCTATCCGTTTATATCAAAACTTGTAGGGCTATTTGTTGTTTTATGACATTATTGCACGACTATTATCAAGGCAAACAACCAGACAAGATAAGCGTATTATTAAGTTAATTTCTGGTTATCATTCTNGTGAATAAGATATAATATTAATTAGAGATTTAAATTAATTAGATGAGACTTCTTAGCTTAATTAAGTTATTCATGTTTGCTTTAGTTTAAATCCAATATTGCAAGTTTCACCGTAAGATAAAAGTAAACTTCATTCCACAAGCACAAGACGTCGTAGGACGTCGCATGGACGCTTTCACGGCATTTGGACGTCGCCGGTACGTCATAAAGACAGTGATGTTTTGTAAATCACACAAGTAAAGATATAAAGTGGAGTATATAAAGATATAAAATGGATATAAAGTGGAGAATATGTAGGGTGCGAAGCCCCGCCCCTCCCTGAATGGCTCTTGGTAGAGGGATCCGGGAAATCTTCCCCCTGGGAAATTGTTTTGGAATATTCACCCTTCAAAAACGCCTGAGTGAATTTCTATAGTGATATGCAGGGGTGTACGGAGTGTAGCTTATTCTGAATTTCACGAGGTTGATTTACAAATCCATTGTTTGCCCATAAATCCAGTGCAACTCCAGTCATATTTCTGCGAACTGAACTCAAAAAAAATCATTTGAAGAAAAACGGCTTTGCTGTAGGGTCGCTATTTCAATTTTGTAAACACAGTACTTGAAAAGGGCTTGTTTGTTATAACCAGGGAATAGGTGCAAAAGGACTTTTCATCGTTTGTACTAAATATGCTTTCAAAGATTTTTAAGAAGTGAGGGGACGGCGTTCCCCCGAAACAAAATAGTGGGCGGGTTAGGGTTAAGGTTAGGGTTAGCGGTATTTCCCCCCTCCAACTCATCACTTGGAGGGCCCTGAGGGAGACAAGCGAAAGCTTATCAGGCTAGCTTCCCTAAATAAAGACGATGACGATGATGATGATCACTCGCGGCATAAAGATGTCTTATGTTTACTGGGCAATTTTTATTTATCGAGTCGTTTCAGTTTTTAAAGGATTGGGTGTTACGACTATACGATTATACTTAATTACGATTATAATAACGATTTGTGAACAGTCATCATCATTGTTGTATAATGTGATTGGCTGCGTGTTGTTAATTGTTAACCTGTCCATTGTTCATTGTTAACTGTTTGCTATGTGTCTGGCTTGTCTTGTGTAATCTGGGTTCTTTGGATGTCAACGTGATCAGAACTGGTCAGTCGTCGTTACCTGAGTTTATCTGACTTTACAATCATCATCAACATCATCATCTTATATCAATAGGGTAACTCAATAAATCAAGGAATTATCTATCTTGAGGCCCTACATGTCAAAACGCATACAACAACTACATGCTACTAATTACAAATTATACCTTATACACTGAAGAAATGTAACTTCACAATACTTTAAAATCTAGTTTGAAATTAACATCGATATTGTAGCAATAGTAAAACGATAAATCGGAGTCTGTACGTTACTATAAAATGTAATTCAGTACGTTATTTGTATATCGAATCTTTCACTAATCAGACATACCTTGTTCTTTAACGTACGATCGAAGTCCAATAGCTCTCAGTGATTTCTTCAAGCGGTATTTTCCTGGGCTAGATACTTTGATCTTGCTTGTTGTGTCGCTGTTGATACTTCGTAGCGTACCTGGATGAGGAATATTGCTGCGAAGGGCGGACTCGACCCTACCTAGAAATCGTTTTGTTCTCAGTAGTTCACGGTCTTGTTCCTTACCATTTGTTTTGATGTTTTGAGAATTGCCTTGCCAATGCCCACTCGACGTACCTTAGAAGCAAAATGTATTGTAAAAAAGGTCAAGATTGCCTTAGGTTCATTGAAATGTAGTCTGCTACTTATGGTCGTCACTGAAAATATTAGTACTTTACTGCATCGTTTGAACCACTGTAAAGAGCCTAACTTAAGTGATGGACCTTGTCGATACAGGATTGAAGTCGCATTATTTGAGCCTCAAATGGGAATTTACAAGATATAGACGTAAAGGACAAGGGATTGTCAAGATATGTCAAAAGAAAGTCTACGTTTAAAGAGTATATAATAATAATTAATTATTATCATTATAAAATATTCTAATTTATGTTTACATTTGCAATTTATAGTAATATTTATTAGTAATTGGATAGCACGGTACCATTCGCCAAATCAGTTCGTATGAATATTCTGTTCCTATTTAGTAATACAGACACTTGGTTTGGCATTTCATTCACTTGAACTTCATGAAAGCGTTTTGATATACTGGCAAGAAATATGTTTTCAATTTGAAAAATCTGAATCTAATTTGAAACAAATTTTTAACATAATAAATTTGAATTTGATGTGTGAGGAAATGTATGTATTTGCGTCATTCCCAGTGAACACAAGACGTATCTACGACGTACCCGCGACGTCCAAACGTCGCGAGAGCACCGATGGGGCGTCCTACGACGTCTTGTGCTTACTGGGTTGTACGTTTATGATTTGAGGCCGGATTATAATAATTGGATACAAAAAGGGACAACCTACCTGCCGTTGTCCAGGTAACAAGGAGGTGTAATATCAACCAGCGATGCATTGAGACGCGAGAAACACTAGACAATATAAACGAATAAACCTATGTAAAGTATATTGAATTTGAACATTATTTTATTACCTTTTATCCAAATTAAAATAAACATAATAATGATGATGATGAAACCTACTCGAAGAAACCTATATTAAGTATTTTGAATATGAACATTATTTGTTACTTTTCATTCAAATTCAACTGAACATCTCTTCAGTACTTCTGTATATTTATGTGTCGTTATTGTAAAGATTCTCTGGTGCTCCGTTGATCATGAAGGCCAGCAGATCCGCTCTGCGGTCCTTTGCCTTCGAGGATCAAGATCCCTTCACACATCAATGATCTCACCCTGTGGATTTGGAAGACGTGGAAATAGCCTCATTCGTTGGATCAATCACATCCTAGTGTTGAAAGCCTCGAGGTTTACAAGAAAAATTTGGACGACTTCTTGAACACAATCCCAGACGAACCAACAATACCTGGCAGACAACGCGTTGCCCCTTCGAACAGTCCACTAGACCAAGTAGTGACTTTGCATTATTTAAGAATTAGTTTCAAGTAGCCTACTTATCTGCACGCATATCTTTTGTACATAAGGTGGAAACGACGTTTCTTCCTGGTTAATTTAGCCAAAAGTTGGCAACCTGTAGTAATTCCTTTTTACCGATTGCCAAATATATATATTATTATACTATACTAATCGGAGATTGAGGATAACATTATGAGTTTAGTTTATTGTAAGATTAATTACAACTCGTTTATTTGTTGGTTTATTTGTAGGATATGTTTGTTTTGGAAATTAATTATATTGTATTAGACATTTTAATAGAATTACCTTTGTAAGTTCGTTTATATCAAAATTTGTAGGGCTATTTGTTATAGTATGACATTGTTACACTACTATTATCAAGGCAAACAACCAGACAAGATAAGCGTATTATTAAGTTAATTTCTGGTTATCATTCTCCATTCAATGTAACACTTCTACAACCTGCGTACTGATAACGTAACAGGGCGGCAACGTGATCATACCGCGCATGCGGAATACATCACAGTAACAGATCAGGATAATAACATAGAATAATAACTGTTACATATACGAGTTATATATTTTTTATTTGAATTTTTCAAAAGATGTTGAAAAATACATCATTACATACATTTGACTGGCAAGTACAGGCAAGAAGGACTTGCACTTATATATACAGCCGATAGCGATTTACAGCATGTTGAAAGGTTAACATTAACTAGCATATTTTTAAAATGAATAAGCGATCTGACGACACCACATCTTCTGGTAATGAGTTCCAAAGGGGAATATGTTATTAATATTTTCAAAGATACATAATAGAATGAATAGATAAAATGTATAGCTTGTCATCCAAATTACATACTGTACAACTAATCAAATAGCACAGACAGGGATGCCACCAGGGGGACTCGGGGAAACCTATCCCCCATCGGCTAATCTGGAGTTGCTCTGTCGGGGTAGTTGTAGCAATATCGACCACAATCCCGTTTAAACCAGCCATCGTGCTGGATAAATCCAGATAACGAGCTAATTGCGACATATTATGAGACTCACAAACGCGAATTTGGTACTGATTTCAATGTTTTCTCATTCTACAGAAATCATCATCATCATCATCAATCAATTTATTTATTTCTCGTTTTCAACTGAAATACATGCATGTAACCAGTTGCCAATAAATGGCACGTTTTACAGAATGACGAGTCCTAGGATTTACAATAAAAAATGATTAAAAAATAGCTTAAACAACTATATAAGATCTATTTAAAAAAGCATGCGTTAAAGTAAGGTATAAATGTATGCTGTTTGGTTAGCCTCTCTGCCGGGAAAGCCTAGCCCCTCGTCCGAAATTTTCTGGCGCAACCCCTGAGCAAAGAATACACTACTGTACGCTAGAAGTGATGATGATGATTGACCCTTTTTTTAGAATCACGAAAGGCCATGTTGATGTACTGCTCCCAACGAACATCAAAATGATGAACACGTGGGCATCGCTCTAGATTCTATGTGCAATCGGCTAAGACAAACACACGATCCATACTATTTCTTTTATCGAGTAATTCGGAAATGGAACTCTTTACTCCTGAAGAAATCATTTCACCAACTTCCGTTGGACATTTTAAACATAAGCTTGTATCGAGTTATTTTTGTAATTTAACCTAATAAATAGTGTGTTCCATGTAGTATAAGAGGCTAGCCCAGGCCTTCTACATGCGTTTTGTTTGTATATTTAAACATAGCATATCTACATGATGATGAGGATGAGGATGAGGATGAAGAAATGGGGGCAATTATAAGTTAAAATCCAAATTGATTCGCTTGAATACATTAACTAGTCGGTCTGATGCATGTCGTAGGAATGTATTACTTAAAACGCTTTTGATTCGTCCCATTGAATTAAACAAAGCTAAATGATTTAAATAAAGCTATATTCAACGTAACTTTCTAGATAACATCTATTCCAAGTGAAATCGCATTTTACTTTTTACGAGCAGGCTAGCTACATTATTTTGCCCTTTAATGTTGGTTGCCCTGTTCATCTTTTAGTGAGATATAGCTTGCAACCGAAGAGAAAATTCAAGCTCTGGAGAGCTAAAGAAGTATTTTGCCCGTAGTAATTTACACGATAACGTAGTTCGCAATTAGTGTTATGTTATAGGCAATTAGATATTGAATAAACCGTAATATTCCTGTTACAAGTAGAAGGTTATCCTTAAGTATCGAGTATAAATTTCATAAATGTATATTTTGAAGCCATTTTGCAGTTTTTCATTCCTTTGAATATTTAAATAACTTTAATCATACTATGGCTTATAATAATGTCGTTTGTTGGGTCCATGTAAAAAGAACTTCGTACTTTCTTGGTTTATTTGATTGGAAATAAACTTAAAATCAGAATCCGCTTGCTATACTGTCCATCGATCTATCTGCTTGTCTGGCTGAGAGAATTTAATCCCAGAGTACTTATTGAGGCAATGGAAGAGCTGCAATAATTACAGGAAATAGCGAAGCAAACATTCACTATAAATATTGACAAGATCGCTTCAAGATATCTACAGTCAATATGATTTTTTTTTAACAACTAAACACTACACTGCTCGTACTGTGATCTGTGAAAGATTATCCGCCTTTTCTTATTGTGACAAAAATTGAACAATCAATATCGAAAATCATTTGAGTTACCTTCCTTCAAGCTAGTTTATTCGAGACATATGTGTTTCAAAGTCCTGTGAACATATTCTCTCGATTGGTCCAATAGAAGCCGCATTGACAGTCGCTTTAAAGTCTCACTGTCAATACAGCGAATCGAATAAATGGCGTCCCAATACTAAATAATCCACGGAGGCAATTGAATTTCCAAAGACACCCACTGTGGTGCCCTCCATGGATAATTTCGCGCTCATGGCATGTCGTTCGGGGCCAACGGCTTCTTCTTTTGTTCGACGACAACCAGCAACCTGCTCGCTTTTGACCTGGCCGCTTTCTTGTTGGGCGGACACGGCAAGCGATCAACTTCAGAGACAAACGCTGAGAAATCTGCTGGTTGTCAAACCTCCTTCAATTCAATTCCTTATCCTGCAAACAAATGCTCGTTGCGAGCATTTAAAGTTAGATTAAGGGAGCAAGTAATATCTAATAGATTAACATGTAATAATATGCAATAGATGGAAATTTAATAAAAGTCTAATTTAACTCATAGCACTTGAAGGATCTTAAGAACAGATATATTTCTGCCTTCCGTTAGTGTATGCTATATTTTAGTTTATTCAAATATATGATATATATATACATTTTTAAGCTATCTCTAGGCTTCTGCAAAATGTACGTACTGAATGGTGCTCAATCCGCATGCGCTGCTTTGATTGTTTGATTTAGTATTTATCTCTAGAAATAAAAGTTATTATTAGATCAAATTCGTTTTTTGAAAACGTGTCTTTTTCTTGACAATTTTCATTTAAACACCAAACAATCCCTAATTGAATCAGAAATGCTGGAAAGCAACTCTTAATTACGATTGAAAGTAAAACCCAATGGAATTCTGGGAATAAGCGTACAACATCCAAAGGTCAAAGATGATGTGAACAGGAAATGTTCAGTTGGGGAAACAAACTGTCCTCCATTGACAGCGCCATTTTTCTGGTACGAAAAGAACTATTTTATTGAATCATAAAAAGTCATTTACATTGTAAAAAAACTGCTACATATGTAACTAAACTGGCTCTACCCAATTTCTACCCATTACTGAACTTCCTTTGATATTTTCTCTTTTTCGTCTTTCTTTCTTTGTATTTGAATTTCAGATTTGCTTTATTAGTTTTTTTTCTTTGGTTTTCTTGATATACTACAAGCTTGCATTTTAATAGTTTCTATAATTTGGATTTATAAATTTAGGGCATCCCAAACAAACTAGCACTTGTGCTTATGGGATGATCCTGGCCATGTATTCTTTTTCTTCAAAACATTACTTGTATTTAATTAACATTGTTATTATGGTCGAATGAAACAATCCATCTAGCTATCTATTGAACTCCGTGGCTGCGCTGAAATAGAATGTTAAGGATATTGGAATAACTACAAATTCATACAGGATTCGGGATGGAATTCATCTATTCCACAAAGCTTGCTCGTTTGAGCTATGCTCCGACATGGCTCCGAGGATAAGACTTAATAGTTTATTCCAAGCATTAGGCTCGGAGCCCTACTCAGCTTCGGACTCAGTTTGAGCTTCTAGTACAATATAAAAAGAGCAATTGTTAGCATGAAACAGTAACTGCCTTTAAATGTCGGTACAGTATGTCACAAGTTGTTGTCCTCGTTTCAGTCTCTTTTCGTGGTTTTTCAAGCGGTTCTTCGCGATGATTTTCCTACAAAAAAATCCGCGATGGCGCCAGACAGCCGACATTGATCATGTTGCGGCAGAAACCCTGCTCTGCCCCGAAGCGTCCTGCTCCGGCGACTTTGTGTCTTAGTATATTTATAACATATTGATTTCTTTAAAATTGTATTTACTACGAAATTGGAGTCCACGGAATCTGAAGTCATAGAGTGCATTATATTCAAAGAAAAATGTAATGTTACACAAAGTAGGGTTGGCATTTCATAATTTTAAACGACGTGGATAAAATCCCGGTAACTATGACTTTGGTCGCTTTGGATAAAACCCCAGTAATCGATTGCGCACGCGCAGACAAAGGACAACTTGCGCCAATAGTGAAGCTCTCGCAGTCTGCGTGGTTTGTGTGAAATCATGGCGCCGGGCTACTGATGGTGAGCAATCTCTTGGTTGTAGTTTTATCAAAGTTTTTTTTTATGATGAGTTTCAGTTCCTTCAACAAATCTACAGAATAGAACATTCAAAGGATTGGAGTGTGCATTTATGTATGAGATCTTGTCACACAATCACAGGAATGGCGACGCTGTTCGGCAGATCACCGGCTGCGTTTACGCGTGGTTTACGAGTGGTTCACGACCGGATAGCAAACTGCCCTAATAACATTCCCTGGCATAATTCTGTACTATCTTTTTCTATACCTTCAAACATTTGTCGCAAAACGCCAACAAGCGAGTCTCCAGATACTAGATAGTTTAGTTTGCGATGACAAGAAAGAGTAGTCAGAGACAGGAGCTTCTTCGTCAAGACGACTATTTTGAGAGCAGAAGACCCAAATTCCTGAATCCTGGGAGAATACTTATAACCTTTAGATTAATTATGTAATTGGTGATAAAATATATCACTCAAGCTTTCAAGTTAAAAATAAAAATGTATATCAAAGCTAGATCTTAATCCTCTCGATTTTCGAAGCCCTTGAAGTTACACCGCCATGTTTAAAGTTTCAAGTGCGTTGGCCTCTGTCTGCGAGTGCGCAATCGACTACTGTGACTCTATCCAACGCGACCAAAGTCCAGGTTACCGGGATTTTATCCACGCCGTAATTTTATTATCTTCCTCTGTTGCAGTATCTGTTTTATGATAGTTCGGTTTATATTCTTATAATATAATTATACTATATATATATATTACTTGTCATTCCGTAAAGCGTGTCCGTAAAGATTGAATAGTGTAGTATGAGGGTAGGTAAATACAATAAAATTATTCTGCTGTTGAACCTTAACAATGAAGAACGACCAGTATAAAATAATGGTTTCTTGTATCGTTTTCTTAATAAATATATCACAATATGTACAGAGACAAACGGAATCCAGGGTTTATGCCAAGCATCGGGTGTTGTCCTTGAGGACTGCATATAAACGGACATATCATTGCAGTCAGAAGTGACATCACGGAAATGGAAGTCGGAAGTTTTGATGCTGACTCGGGAATGGATTAGCACCTACAGACATAACATCGAAGAAGAGGGAATGATTAGCGCCAATAGCTACTGTATAGCTAACAATACAGTAAACACAAGACGTCNTAGTATGAGGGTAAGTAAATACAATAAAATTATTCTGCTGTTGAACCTTAAGAATGAAGAACGACCAGTATAAAATAATGGTTTCTTGTATCGTTTTCTTAATAAATATATCACAATATGTACAGAGACAAACGGAATCCAGGGTTAATGCCAAGCATCGGGTGTTGTCCTTGAGGACTGCATATAAACGGAAGTGACATCATGGAAATGGAAGCCGGAAGTTTTGATGCTGACTCGGGAATGGATTAGCACCTACAGACATAACATTGAAGAAGAGGGAATGATTAGCGCCAATAGCTACTGTATAGCTAACAATACAGTAAACACAAGACGTCTTTACGACGTACCCACGACGTCCAAACGTCATAACATCGAAGAATAGTAAATAATTAGAGCCAATAACTATAGCTAATAACCCAGGTAACAAAAGACGTCTTTACGCCGTACCCGCGACGTTCAAACGTCATAGCCTCATCGAAAAAGAGTAAATAATAAGCGCCAACAGCTATAGCCTATAATAGCTAATAACTCAGCAAACACAAGAGTAAATATTAAGCGCCAACAGCTATAGCCTATTTTAGCTAATAACTCAGCAAACACAAAACGTCTTTAAGATGTCCAAACGTCCTAAGAGCGTCAATGGGACGTCGTCATGTGTTTGCTGGGAACGAAGTTATTGGATAGGCTGTAACCTCTTGTGAAAACAACATGTGTTCTCCGCTTGCAGACTCTCCTTTCAATTAAATTAGCAATACGAAACTATCCGACATGCATGAATGAATATTAAAACTGTAGGCACGATTACAATAGCTAAGAACAACAAACACTAACAAAGAAATATAACTCGCTACTCGAGACGACAGACAAAATACGCAGGATGCTACATCCAAATAATCAACTATAATTCCTATGATTATGATATGCAATTAATAAATCATGAACATCTCATCCTTTTTAAAATCAATGAATGAGGCTGTTCCGTCAATTCCCTTGCTAAAGTATGCGTTTCAACGTTCATCACATCTTCAACGTGGGTCCACAAGGCACAAGTTGACCGTAGATGGGACTTCAAAATTGTTATCTATAGTGCATTTCCATACTATCGCAATGGTTTTGGTGCTTCTGCAAAATGACTGGCAAATATAGACAGGTTACTGCACTTATAAAATGAGAGCTAATGCAGCTTTGACGGTAACAATCAGTTATTTGCTGGTTTCAAAACATCTTACAGGAAGGATAACGGCAATGTTGATATCAACTGTTGGGTGTGCAATAAAAAATTCCCACATACCGTGTGTCGAGCGAAAGCCATTTGCTTCCTGTTGTTGTTGCTGTTGCTGCTGCTGTTGTTGTTGTTGTTGTTGCTGCTGCTGTTGAAGTTGTTGCTGTTGTAGTTGTCGTTGTTGTTGTTGTTGATGATGGAGAAGTTGTAGTTGCTGCAATTGCTGTTGCTTTTGTTGTTGTTGCTGTCTCTGTTGCTGTTGTATCATCTTGAGTTGCTGGGCTTGTTGTTGCTGTCTCTGCAGCAGATACAGCGACTGTTGGGTGGTGTGTTGAGTTGTGGGGATCTCTTGTTGGCTCTGGGCTGTGACGTGTTGTTGGTGATTGCGATGTTGTTGCCTTTGCATCATGGCGTGGTATTGGTGCGTTAGACCCTTGCTGCTGCCACCTGTAGAGGCAGTTGAGGTGGTGAATGCTGAACTTGACAGACCCTGTGACAGGGCAGTTGAACCAGATACAAGCGGACTGTCACGACTGGATGTTATTCCATCTCGAAAGCGACAGGACCCATCATCCCGAGCATGCTTTGCATCTTTGATCAAGGAATCACCAGAGATTGCCACATTTTTGCTATCGATAAATTGCAAAGAATTCGGAATAAGTGACTGTTTGTCATACACAACAAAAATCATATAAAAATGGCTCACAGTCTCATACAACATACATCCAGACATTCACATATACAAACAGACAGGCAGACAGAAACAAAGCGCATAAGTATCTCACCTTGTGTCAGAAGATTGATGACTCCTTGAGGATGTGTAATCGTGGTGCATATGTGCAACTTCAGATTGCTGAATCGATGCCCTACCGCTCTCAGAGGGCAGTGGAAAGTGAAGAAATTGTTCAGAACGGATCACGTCACTACCTGGTGATGGAGTGTACTTGAGGTTGTGAGCTAACGGTCTATGGCGCAGTGTATCACTTTGTTTAGGTATTAGTTGTGTGGGTTTCAGTTGCGTTGTTTTAAACAACTTTTTTGCAGTGTCCTTTCCAAAACATTTGCTATCGTCAGCCGTTGTTTCATTACCAACAAGTTTACTTAATGGTAAATCATCCAGATTCGGAGACGATGGAGGTCTGAGTGCTTGTTGTCGAGCAGGAGATAAGTGTGGTTCCTTGCGGGTGCATATGACAGGGGTGGTCATTTTACATGCAGGAAGACTGCTGGATATTGCATTGCTACTGTGTCCTGAAGTTTCCAACATGGGAATTCGTCTAGCAACATCAGCGGTCAATGAGTTTGTTGAAAGTAAACATGCTTTTGAATCAAATGTTTTTGTAACAGAAACAGAATGAGTTGTAGAACTAGCCGCAGAAGGCATTGCCATAGACACCATGGACCTTGGTGCCATTGACACATGAGAAACAGTAGTAGGAGATGTTGTCACAGCTGTCTTTGACTGGGATGAAGAATGCATCATTTGCACGATTCCTTGCTGCCCGACATTAGGCAGAGATGGAGAAAGGACTTGTGGAACAGGAACGGTGGTGACTTTTTTGCTCGAGACGACAGTGTGTGGTTTTGCAGTGCTTGCTGTGGCTATTGAAGTGCTAATTCCTGTGTGAGGCATACTGTTTGCTGAAGTTTTCTGTGTCACATTCATGGAAGCACTACATGGCGAGGTGTCGCTAGCAACAGGTACTGGCAATGACACTGGAACAGACGAGGAAGCTGAGGTGGCTGTTGGCCCTTCGATATTGACTTGGACTGCCAACGGTACGTCTTTCTTTGCTTTTGGCTTCTTCACTGTCTTTGCACTATTAAAAAAAGTAAGAACAAATTGGCCTCAGTTTAGAGACAACTGGAATGAAGCAAGTGATTGACTGCTAATAAAAATGTGTGTACATCTTTGTATATCATAGTGATTACAGACAGACTCATATCAAGAGACCATGGTTCTATAGAACTAATGAAACGTAGTCACTCAAGAGAGGTAAAATGGACATGTTTGAAAACATCAACGAACCAGTTGGTCAAAGGAACACTTTTGAATGTTTCCCGTTAGACATATGTGGTCATTGAAGACTGGTGGTCATTACAAAAAGCCTAGATCCTATCATACAGGGCAGTTGTAAGAGTCCAGAGGGGCTAAAGAATTTTACCTGAGAAGAGCCTATTTTGAACGATTAAATAGCCTGATACATACTGATGTTATGTTCACACATTAACATCATTTACGCTTGACATACAAGAATTCATGCTCCAACCAGGCTCAGTATGCCTCGCAACACCTGAAACAGCCAGGAGGCAATGAGTCTCCTACCCACCTTCTCCCATAATGCATTTAATGCAACTGGTATGTATCAATTAGGAACTCTACTGACTTAGCAGTGTGACTGGGGCTTGGTTGTGGTGACAGCTCTGCCATCAAAACCGCTGCTAATGGCAAGTAAGTACCTCCCATCAAGCAAGCACCAAATGCTAAAACTTATCTATGGTGATGAGTTTAACTGATGTTGTGTTTAAAAAATAACACCTCGTTCTTCGCACATTGCACTATCTACAAATTGTACATTTAAATATCTGTACTAACACTGAGAAAGACCTATCGAGACTGATGGCCTAAAAAATGTACTTGAAGTGCCTACTGGATAAAACAGCCCTTAACGTATGTTAACCGAAAATATAGTTTGCCCACAACAATTCATGGTTACATGCCTTTCCTTGCATGTCTGTTGATTGAAGATGTCGCCACTCGAAGAAGATAGTCTACATCTTGTTCTACTAAACTGAATTTTGATCTGGTGATTTCTCGGATGTTAGAAAATAATTCCAGAAACAAATATGAGCGCCATTTCACTGCTTCATTCACTGAGAAATTTGTTAACTCTGCTGTGTAACAACTAACAAGTTATGCTCTCATTTCAACATATCACAGAAACATGCAACAGTAAAAAGACAGGTACTCTTGCTAGCACAGTAAGGTAACTTTGAAGAAATCCCTCACAGGTCGTCGGTAATATACTTAGGAAACAATCTATTCAAATTAATAAGTGGTAAACTGCTTACGTCAATTGGGTTATTTCGGCATGAGCTGACTTGCTTTCTTTGTAAAGAATTCTGGAAACAAAACAAATGTACAGTCAAACCACCTGTGTATAAAGGCCACTCTTCATAACCCGAAAATGACACTTTCTATAGAAATCAACATGGACAGAAAGGCCACATGTCTATAATGGTCATTTTCTTCAGGTCTTAAAGGTGACCATTATAGACAGGTTTTATTGTACCATTATTAAAGCCAAAGTAGTAAAGCACATGATCATTCTCGATACGTCTTTCAATGGTGGAGGGGGTGGAGGGATGGAAGTTGTGTGTTACACAATAGTCTCTGATATCAAGCTCAGAGTAAGGGAAGTGTATGAACCTGTAGCTCAATAAGTCAATCACTTGACTCTCTTTCGGTAATATCTCTTTTTTAAATCATATATATACATTTATACATTTATATATATGTGCCACCTTTTGTGTAGGAGTCCAACACACACTGTCTTACTAGCAACCACAATTATGAGCTAGAAAATTCACCACTGCATATTACGACAATCGCTCCAACAGTCGCGATATATCATGGCATCACATGAAAAATGACACATCATCATCATTATCATCATCATAAAAATGGTATAATGGGCATAGGAGTTAACAACAACGTCAATGAGACAACAAGATCACTATGACAACTTTTAAAATTAATCAAACAACTTCTCTAGAAATTTTCTCGCCAGTCGCCACAATCGAGTAGAGTACAAAATAAACAAAAGTAAACAATATAATTGCAGATTTTTCGGTAAACGTAGAATAAAATAATGTCCTTTTAAGAAATAATCTCCATGCCCTGACACAGTCTTCAGTGTAGCACAAAAGGAAGCACATTCAAATTCTGGGATACGTTCATCATAGTCAACCTTGATTAAACTCATCGCCACAAATAAGCTGTTTGGACGGAGGTGCTTGGTTTTGGTAAGAGCTGCATACATGCAAATAGCAGAAATTGGTTTGGTGGGGTTAAGGCACAGTCTTTTAATGACACAGTCTTCAGTGCAGCACAAAAGAGAGCACATTCAAATTCTGGGATACGTTCATCATAGTCAACCTTGATAAAGTGAACATTGGAGAGAGAAAACCAATTGTACTTGACCACTTACCTACTAGTCATCCATCCCTTTGGCCAAAGCTTGCGTACCTCAACTTCTAGAAAGTCCTGATTGAAGACAGAGGGTTCACCATTGAAAATGTAGAAACACACAAAGGACACAAATGCAGCTGACAATACAAGATGCAATCACATAGAAGTCACAAAACAAGTTTGGTTGCAATGAAAACATTACATATCTCACCCTGACATATTCTTCTGCACTCAGACTCCTCGACTTGCTCAATTTAAACGACTGCACTTTGCATCGAACAACAGTACAAAGGCAAGCCCTGTAGAAATACACATGGTTTCAAAATACAATAATGTTGTGACATGTGGATAGTGTACTAGTCAATTAGCTACAATAGGTCTATCCAATTTCATATAGGAATCATTTTATTACCTTGTGCATGTCTGTGGTATCATAAGAAGTGTCAAGTGTTGTGGTGTCACATTGTCATATGCGTACGTGTTGGATTGTTCTGGTGTCAACGTGTGTCAGCGGTAGTTTTGTAAAGGTCATGCGTTGTAAATATATAGTGTCGTGTTTTGCCGAATATTATTCAGTGTGCTCAAAGTTCTTGGCGAGGAGCCACTCGCAATGTTGTCGTCTCTGTCTCCCTCGCACGGAACCATCGACTTACACCTTGTTCACACGAGAGTATGAGTTATTTGTAATCTGTTATGAGTCATCTGACCTTGTTCGTATGAGTTATCTGTCTCCGATTAATCGATTATAGTATTTTATATTTCATATTTTTAAGATGTTGATATAATCTTTATCCCTCTCTCTGTACATTTGCTTGTTATTGATATCCGTAATCTTCAAAATCTTTTGTATCATGTATCAGATCTGTGAAAAAGCCATGTGGCTTACCAGATAGCTTTTGTAATATTGCAACACACCTTAACTCCTGATTCCAGTTGAACCTCTTCCGCAAGGGCTGTTTCTTCGTCTTGTCGTCTCCATTTGCGCTTGGCTACACAATAACAAGAGATCATGTGTAAGAATTCTATAACACAGTGCAACTTCTATACAAATTCAATAGACTGAAAAGTCTCAAATTGCCGTCAAATTTGGCATGCATCTGTTGTGCTGGAAATATCCAGATGTTACATCATCATCTCAAACTGCAAATGCCAAAGTCACAAACCACATGCATAAAAGCCAGAGAAAGAATTGCAAAATTTGGCATAGGATAAACATGGTATTAAACCACTTGCAACAATAGCAGAGTTGACATCGAAAGAGTTTACAAATAAAAGTGTAAAGTTGTTAAATATCGGAAAAGAGAGAGGGAGAGAAAGGCCTATTAGTTTGAGCCATAACATGATATTAAATGTAGCTAAATGTAATTTAGGTTAGGTTAGACTCGCAGCGAGTCTAACCACTTGCACCATAGTGCTGACGTGCCAGGGGGTCTCAGTGTGGCTTAATTGATGTAGTGTGTCATCAGACAGTGCATTCTTGCTGTGCATCTCATTACCACGCACATGGCCTTGATGGTGCGGTGTGAGCAGCAGCTCCTCGCCATTGATACTGCCTGCGAGATCCAAAAGTATTTGCTTTACCAGAATATGTGCAGCTGCTGCAAATCGCATGCAACATTAGGCCTTGCACCACAATAGATATGGATGGGATGCTAGGAATTTCCCACCCTGCCGCTCCCTTCAATTCATTAGCAGGTAGTCATAGGAATTCCACTGACTTAGCAGTGTGACTGGTGCTTGGTTGTGGTGACAGGTTTGCTATCTCGACTACTGCCATTCGCGGGGAAGCAGCCCCCACCAAACTGATTTCTGCTATTCGCATCCATGCAGCTCCAACCAAACCAAGCACCCATGCCAAATAACTTCCAACTTATCTATGGTGAAGAGTTTAACCAATATAAAATATAACCAAGGAAAAATGTTCTTGTAGTAATAGTGGCCCCCATCAAAACAGAATGCAAATGTCCAACTGAGGCAAAAAATTGGAATGTGTGCTCCACATGTTGAGTTCATACAATTTCTGCATCTTCAAAGACTTCCTGAGTGTTTAACGGGTAACTACCGGTACTTAAAATTACTGAGTGCATGGGAGATGGTCAAATTTTCAAGAATAGCAATTTCTGCTGCTATTTGTCTTCAAAGCCAAAATGAAGACGGAATGAAGAACAACTTGCATGTCGCTGCTCAGGCTATGAAGCTTAGCCATTCTGCCAGGGGAGTGCCGTTTTATGACACAGACAAACAAGCCATTGAAGCAAAATCAAACTGAAGTCCAACACAGAAATACAACTAAAACTTGTTTATAAAGCACTACAGGCTACTTGCAGAAAAATCCAATTTCCTTGGAACTCAACATGGCCAATCGACTTCATGACGCACGGCAAGCATCAAAAAGCAGATTGCAGCTACACTTAAGGCAACATTCAAACAATTCAATACCTTGTCTTCTGTGGAAGAACTTGCAGGCATTTCTATTTGCTTCAACCTAAAAACAAACAACAATTCCAACACAAATGAAACAACCGCAATGAAATTTTAACCACAAGTGGAGCCTCTGATTGAAGGTTTATCACACAACCAGGCGTGTTTGGATTGCCTGATCAAAACACGAGGGATGTAGGGAGGCACGAGAAAGGCATCCGAAAACACGAGCCCCATGCACCGTTTTTGCTTTTTTAATTTACTATTGCAATCCAAACAGGCCTCGTTGTATTGTAATCTTTTATAAAATGATCTCTCAGTTAGTTTTTTGCTTAAATAAATGATTATATATTCATGTTTCTGATTCAAGAGCCATTCTCCCAAAATAAATATATTCAGCTTCTCAACAGAAGCGTCAGGTGAATTAGGAAACCGATTGGAGAGAAATAAAATTTTGTTTGTTCATTACTCCATTTGATCCCAGGCGATGTTCGAAAATTCGTCAGCCGTGAAATAACGAGATCAACACGTGCTTTGCTTGCAAAAGAAAAAGTGCTCACAAAATTATACATTCAAACCTCCATTAGTGGCCATCTTCATAGAGCAGCCACCTGTGTATAAAGGCCATTCTCCATACCCCTTAACAGACATTTTCTATAGAAAGTAGCCAAGAGAGAAAGCCCACCTGTCTATAAAGGTCATTTTCCTCAGGTCCCAAAGTTGATCGTTATAGACAGGTTTACTGTGTAAGACAAACTATAAATTCTGAAGCACTCTGGGGTGGCAGGCCCAATAAAAGAATAATAAAGGGACCAACGAAACACTTCTAATCAAACAAAGCATAGAGTCTAGAATAAAAATGACATAAGAGTCTATAATTAGACTTGGCTAATGCTGAGTTGATTACATGTCTTGCTTACTCTCAATTGCACAGAAAATTAAAATAACACAAATTGCAACAATACAGATTGAATTCCACAAACAAGTTACTCACTCTTCTCTCACTTTCTCCGTTAGCTCTTTCGCCATTTCTTCCTCATAGCGCTTTCGCTGTTCTGGCATAGATTTATCGATACCTGAGTAAAAATAATGGCAAACGTGAAGACAACATACGCTGATGATTGCGGGCGTAAGTGACATTCTCTGGATTGGTCTGACATTCACTAGAAACTGGAACAGTGTGAAATCAATTTGAAAATCATGTGACAAACTGTGAAAACATTACACTTTAAATCAAGCAAAGAAACATTTAACAAAGAATTAAACATACACATAAAGATAATTGGAATCAGTGATACAGCGCAAGTCATTTACTATTAAATGTGAAAAACAATTTTTCGTGTAAACCGTTCACTTATAAGCCAAATTTGAATCAGGCATGAATACTCAGGGTACAGTCAAACATGTCTATAACGCTCACGGTCACCAATGGGACTTGAGAAAATGTCCAGGTCAATTTCTATAGAAAGTACTATTTTGGGGTTATGAAGAGTGGCCTTTATACACAGGTGGCTTCTCTATAAAGGTGACTGCTGATACAGGTTTGACTGTACTACTATTTAAGGATTAATGAATGTTTGCATACAAATGGATGTTGCATATATCTGGTGTTCACTACTTTACATGAGTAAGCACTAACTGAGCTGACTCCACAACTGTAGAGGAATGATGGCCGAGTTAGGAGCAAAGCGGAGGAATTATTCAAAGAGAGATCAAAGTCGTCTTACAGAGAATTACATTCCAAACAATCGATCTACTCACCTTCTTTCAAGGTTGAAATCAGTCCATCGAGTTGATTGTTTAAATCATGTAGCAGCAGTGCTTTGGCACGCTTGAACAAGGTATCTTTGGTGCACGGAAGGTAGAATGCCAAGTGTTCATAAATGCCCTGGATACATAAAAATGACATTAAATAGAGGGAAACGTCAGAAAGCTGATGCCGAGAGACCTAAAGGCCAATTACATAATTATAGTGCAGTCAAACCTGCATTAGCCGCCACCTCTATAGAGCAGCAACCTGTGTAAAAGGCCACTCCTCATAACCCCAAAATGACACCTTCTATAGAAATCAACCTGGACAGAAAGGCCACTTGTCTATAAAGTTCATTTTCCTCAGGTTCCAAAAGGCGACCATTATAGACAGATTTCACTGTACACGTGCATAAGCCGAAGGTGTCGTTTTAGCGCAACTGATTTGGAGCTGGAAACCTGGCTTATACACGGTAATATATGGTAAATTATAAACAGTGGCAGCATTTGTGCAACAATTAAACAAACGTGTTAAATCACAAGAAAGAGCTCATATCTCCAATGCCACTACTTACTGATCTCACTTTACAATGCAGCAGTTGACATTGCTTAGCAACACTGAAATTGAATTCAAAAACAGTCAACCAATTAGAGCCACTTTTACAGTGCCAACAGCTCAAAGGAGTGGAAAAGAGACTCTTAGAGTCACACACAAGATGGAGTAATTGATTGAAATCATCTAAAATTAACAAGTACCTCAGCAGAACTTTGTTGANATGGCAACAGTGAAATAACGACATTTTCCCATGGCACAGTTTTGAGCTTCTTGTTTCAGCAAATCAAGTTCTTGTGACAAAGCAGCGGGTAGGTCGTCTGGAAGCTTCGGTGCCACTCCCGTTTGCACTATGGGGATTTCAATTGGACTGTCAGAAGAAGGAGCATCAGTCTTGGACTTGGGGGAATCGTCTGAGTCCATTAGTTTTTCAACAGAAGTGTTTGCAGCGGGCTGTGACAGAGATGAACTCATTCCAAGTGTCTTGCAATCATTTAGGATTTTTGAGTTTGACAACGGTGAGGTTTCTTTGTTAGCAGAGTCTTGGACATCAGGTGCATTCTTCACATTTGGACTATCTTGACTTGGCTTACCATTGGCGAGAGCAAATGTTGCATGGTTTGTAGATGATGAAAGAGGAGGGGTTGCGATTTCTTGGAGGATGGCTTTCAATTTCTTCTTTTTTGCAGGTTTGGTTTCACTAGGATACAAATTTGAGAGTAATTAATGTAACTTGTTCAAATGACACCCAGGGACGTCAACTTCTACACCCTTTGTGCTATATAGATAATGCTGAAGTGTGAGAACACTAGGAATATTTTGAAATATATTTTCCTGCTCTAACTAGAACACTGCTTTGTAAAAATTGTGAGTCAGTTGAGATGGCCTGTTACACACAAATCAGTAACAAGAAAATCATTCGAGTTCTCTTTTCAAATATTTGGAAGGTCAAATGTCTTTCCCTTACAAATGCTCTTGAATCTATAGTCGCTCAAACGTGAATTACCTACTTCCAAAGATTAGCTACATGCAAGCAAATTCAATTGTCCTTTTAGTCTCGGATTGATTCACTTCAAAATATCCTTTTGGTTGGATATCAAAGAGCCTGCTGTTTAGATAGAGATATGATATAACGTCTCTGTATATGTTATAAAAAAGTAACTGGAAGTTTTCAACAATTAGCAACAATTAATAACAGGTGTATCACTTGATTTCAATTTTAATTAACTTGAATTGAATCATGTAGCAAATACTACAAAGAGCCATCACGTGGATGATGCAGGCATATTAATCAAATTGGCAGGGCTGTAAAAGTTACCTTTTAAAAGTAACTAGTTACAGTTAAAGTTACTTTATTTCTAAAATGAAAAGTTACTCTTTAATTAAAGTTACTATTTCTAACAGTAACTTTCAAAAGTTACTAGTTACCTGTCAGGAAAAGTTACTAGTTATAGCTACTTTCAAAGTTACTTTCATCGATGTTAACATAAGAAAAGAAGGTATAATTTACGTGTGTATCTTAAACAAATTCCAATTTACCATCTTCGGTGGATTTTTTCATGCATACATGAATGCTTTGAAGCATATTGTATCTTAAAGGTACCCACAATCAACTAACGTCTAGAAGTGAAAAGTAACTAATCGTAAACAAATGTAACTTTGAAAAGCTGCAAGTTACTTTGAAAAATTGTATCTAGTTACAACAAAAGTTACTTTCAGTGAAAAGTAATTAGTTACTTCAAAAAATTACCCAAAAAGTAACTTTTCGGGTAACTAGTTACTAGAGTAACTAGTTACTTTACAGCTCTGCAAATTGGTGACAATTAGGCAGGATTGTGACGTAACTTGTTACAAAAATTACTTTTTCAGTTTCAATTTGGTTGATAGATTTCCAACTCAAAGCAAGCTTCAGAGAGTTCAATTTTCTGCAGCGTAATTTATAACAAACAAAATTGTCTAGTTTGCCATTTTGAGCAACAACCAACATAAAATGAATCTTGCCACATATATGTTCTGATATTTTTTATAAGTAACTTTGAAAGTAACTGTAACTAGTTACTTTATGTGGACAAACAACTAGNGTAGCTTTAGCAAGTTACTTTTAAGGATGAGTAACTTTTACAAGTAACTAGTTACTTTCTATACAATGTAACTGAAACTGCAAATAGTTACATTTAAAAAGTAATTGGCCCAACCCTGCAATTAGGGCTTCCTTAATTAAGAGTCAAGAGGCTTAAAGTACTGCTCCTTATTGGAATTTATCTTAGGACGGTTAAATATTCTGAAACTTTAATGCTCTGCTAAAAATTCTGTTGCCTGATATGCCAGCACATATTTTCTGACGCCTAGCAATTCAAAGTGGAATTAATTGATCCAGTTGCACTCTGAAGACCGGGGGTGATATTAACTTTCTTCTTCTTAAATCGCATGTCGTTAAAATAAATTAACATCTCACACCAAATTTAATTTTAAAAAAGGGCTGCGCATGCTCGGCAGTCGCGATTCCCATTTCTTTTAGGTCCTTTCCAAGCTCATTTAGGAGTGTGGCCGGTGGTCTCGTTAACTTTAACATTTAACTTTGCACGATCTAAATATTGCACAGGTGAATATTCAAAACTGCCATGCCTAAAACAAGTTCCTTGAGTGCCTTTATGATAAATAGCTCTGACAAATATGCTCAAAAGTCCGAAAAGCACTTACCCATCGTAATTGGCTGAATGTTTTAAATTTTTCCTAGACTTTTCCATATTTAGAAGATGCTTCTTACGCTTCAATGTGCTCAGTTCTTTTGGTGTTTTTTCTATTTTTCCTTTCAATGTACCCTTCTGCGGACAACAACAAACGCATAAAAATGCATTAAAATAGGTATATTGTTCCTAACAAATAATGAACTTTGCATATAACTATTAGTGATGTTCGAATTGAGAATTTTCCAATCTTATTTGATATGATCTTGATATGTTCTGAACTAAAATGTTGTCTCTTTTCCCTTGATGCATTTAATACATAATTATAAAAAGGCCACAAATTGCTTTCAGAACCAGCTGACAAAATAACACCAAAGAAGGACAAATGAATAGTCAATAAGTCGATCATCATACAATGTTCAGACAAAATTAGAGGTTCCCCAACGTTGGACTGTTTCAAGGAAGGACTCAAGACTAACTTTTTTTAAATGGCATATACGAAATGTCGCTTCTAGTTTAAGTCATCCCAGGAACAGTGTGAGAAATTTTTAAGTACTTGTAGATATAGTTTAAATTTAACTCTCATTAATATGATGGTAAAAGTACATTTTAATTTGCTATAATTATATTTCAGTTTTAAAGCAGAGATGGGACGAACTCCAGTATTAGAAATTTTCGATTTCGATTTCGAATTTCAAAAGCTAAAATTCGGAAAAACGGATTCGAAATCCAAAGCTTTTGATTTCCCTCAAGAGAACAATTATCCGAGGGACAACAAGCCTAAGGGAAACTAAAGCCACCTTGTATGACGTGCGTGTTCATTTCCCTTGCAATTTTCCAATTGTCTATTATATCTCTACACAGCAGCAGAAAACTATCGGAACCTTGTTTTGGCATTGGATTGACAAAGAAAGTCTCAAGTTCTGTATTAGAAAATAACAATTTGCAAACTCGATTTTGCAGCTTTATTTTTCGAATTCGATTTCGATGTTGATTTCGAATTTTGGCACCGAAGTTCAGGAAAACTGAATTTGAATTCGAAGTTCGTCCCATTTCTATTTCAAAGTATGGTAGAGTTTAGCCCACGATGCATGTCAGCACTTTAGAATATTTGTATAGTTTTAGCGTTCTATAAATTATTGTATTATTCTTATTCTTATTCAATTGTTGGTGATTACCAGGAGAAACAAAATAAGTTTAAAATGATCCAATGGCACTTACAACTGATTCCTTTCCCTTCGATGATGACTTTGGTCCTTTAGACGAGCTAAACAAAAATGCAAATGTTGCTACATATTAAACACATGACCTTTTTGCAATGCCTTGCAAAGGGACATTAGTTTTACGCGAACAAGTCAACTTTAGTTTTACGTGAACAAATCGCACTGGAAATTCGTTATTGAAACTAATGAACCAAAAGTTTCTCATTATTTTTCAAACATTGTCGATCATTTCACAGCCACACATCGCTTGATGGAAAAACACACAATTGGCATAAACTGACTTGAAACCTAAGTTAAATTGATAAATAAATACGGTGCACACTTCTCATATCCTGCATATTTGATGCAGTTAAATTCTGTTAACATCATGGTGCAGAAAAACTGTGAAACAATAACAGAGTTTAGACAAAAAGCAAGAGACTTCAAACCTTTGGTGTCCGCTGCCGTGAGCAACAGGGCGGTAATGGAGATCTCCTTGATTGATGTAAAATCCACCAAGCTGAGTTGTCCAATCTGAAGGCACCAATTCGTCATACTAAAGGAAGAACAAACATCTTTTCTAATGATAACAAACAACTTTAACTAATGGGAAAGACAGGCTACATACACCCCCCCAACAACATGAAACTTTGACTGTCCAGCCATCCTTCCAGCTGCATTTAATTGGTCAAGCACTATCACAGTACATATCAAGATAATTGACCTCTGTCATTGTCACAAATCTAGAATAATCTAGAATATTCTAGAAGGACTGGTTTAATTGATATATTTTTAGTATATGATGTAATCAGAACCTTACAAATTGAGATATCTTAGATATGATCATTATGAGGGAATGAAAATATTCTAGATTGAGATATTTTTAGACATGATGTAATCGGAATATTCTGGATTGATTTACTTTAGAGATAATGTAATAGAATGTTCTATATATTCCATAAATAGAAAGTGATGTCACTTGGATGTAAGTATAAATTATTCTACAATGTTCCGTATTGTCTTTGTAAATAGCATGAACTCATGCAAAGGACTCCTCAGTTATTGATTGGAAAGTAACTTGTCTTATGTGAAATGCATTGATTGCAAGACCATCTGCTGCCTGCATGTACCGTTTCCAAAACAATTCTGGACAACAATCAAAGATGAATTGCGACAGTCATATATAGTGACCTCAGAGCTCCAAGCAGACTTGCATGTTTTCTGCCATTGGTGCGTCAATAACCAACTGGACATGAACCACGAGAAAACTCAATTGATTGCACTTGGCAACAAATCTCCTGAAATAACTGATGAGATGGGAAGTGCACAGATTGAACGGAATGACTAAGGGGCAATCCTTGGTTTATCGCTTGACCAGTGGTAGAAGTAGCGAGCTACAAATAATTGGCTGCTTGCAGCAAACTACTTTTCTTTGTAGTGAAGTAGGTTCTGACTACATTTCTCAAAAGGTACTGTAGTTGCAGCTGTAGCAAACCGCTTTTTAACTAAAGAAGTGTAGTTTTAGCAAACTACTTTTTGAGTTAGGACATGGCTTGTAATATTAGGCGTGCGATCGCACGCGCACACTTTGGCACACGCCTCCGTAAATTTAGGCGTGCGATTGAGCGTTGTGCTAGCCATTTGCCGAGTAGATTTTTTCATTTCGCTTCAGACTGTCTGTGGTTACGCGACAGCAAAATCATTTTACGCTGCAAACAACATATTTTCTCAAACGAGTGGTGCCGAACTAAAGGCAAAGCAAAGCAGACTACAAAGTAAATTGTAACCCCGTATAAGGTATGAAGACTTTGGAGAGGACAGACAAAGCGAGTGCCGATGAAACAGCCTGCTTCTGGTTGTATCGAAGCGAGAAGCAAACACTATAGTTTGATGTGACCCACAACACGTTGCAAGACATCAACAGTCAACGCTTGAATTGCATTAGGGTCAAACTAAAGTTACACAAACTAAAGTTTCACTAAAATTTCCATGGCCAAAACATTTTAGACGGCATCGTAGTTAACAGACAATATGAAATTCTTCATTGATCATCCAGCTCAGCTGTTGAACTTTTGAAGGAAATCAGGGAAGTGCAAACAAATTTAATAAGTAAAACAAAAAAATCTATTCTCATTTCCTGAATTAAATATCTGGCCCCGATTTCCGATGTTTCAATTCGGAGCCCTAGCAACAATGTGGCTTGTTTCTTTTCCTCAAAGCAACATCGCACACCTTGGCAAATTTAGGCATGTGAATTGCAACACGCCTACTGTTTTTGATATTACAAGCCATGTAGGATATTCGTTTTAGCTACTTTTTTCACATACATTTGCATCTGGATTTTGCAAATTCCGAGACGGTAGCACAGTGTTTCCTGAAAACGGCTTGAAAGTTGAGGTGATACTTCCCATTAGAACTATATAATTAATTTAAAAGTAGCATGATATAGCCAGTGATTGAAGTCTTGTTAACATAACAAGTCCTATACTTTATGAATAATGATGAAAAGCCAAACTCTTGTTTCTGATTGACTTTGTAACAAGATGAAAATCAGTAGCGAAGAAGTTTTGGGAGATGTAGTGAGTACTTGTAGCTAACTACCGGTACTTTATTTCTCCTGTATTCTCTACGAATTACATTTTTACAAAGTAGCTGTAATTGTAGCGAACCACAGAACAAAGTAGTCAATCCACCACTGTGCTTGCCACCATGCTAAGCTACAGCTATCACTTGAGCAGCATTAACCAGTTATGACGAACATCAACTCACAGCTTCAGAATTGTCAACAAACGAGTCAGATTCATCATAACCATAACCAATATCCATCATCTGAAAAAGGCACACAAAAACATCTAGTCAACCGTAAAACAAATGGAAAATCAATAAGTACACCTCGATATAATAATGCGTAAATTGAATCTGATTTTATTGGATTCCAGTTTACTGGATATTTCACTGCTCCTAGAAGAGGTTTCTATTGAAACCTGCCATTTTGCTTATTAGATGTGTCCTTCTCACAATCTTTAGAATAATTGCTACATACCCGGGAAGTCACACCAACATTGATTAAAAGCACAAACAAATAAAACAGGAACAAAATTCCTGATGCATTATAGAAAAGTCGGTTGTAGGCGTTTACAGGAACCCAGACAGCTAGAAGTGAGGGCGGTAAAATCCAACAGAAAGCCTCTTGGCGGAGCAGCGAAAGAAGCTGTGGTTCAAGGGATCAACATTGTTTTGATTTGTTATTGCAACCGTTGAAGACACAGCTATACTTCGGACAACGAAACTGGTTGCTATCTTGCTGACCATGCTCAGCTTTACTTGCAACAGATTTCAAAGTAGTCTGGTGACATTTCTGTTTCATGCACTTTGTGTAAGGTACATGTGATCGGATCGACTGTTGATGCAGCAATGACTATTGCATCATACAGACATTCCTCATATAGAGTACTATGATTCGATGATATTTATTAATATTAGTAAGAATTATCATTGCCTGTAAGTGTGTCTCTGACAGGTGACTTACATATTTGTCTTCAAATTTCTTTGCCAACGCAGTAAGTGCTGCGGACGAGTCATCTTCATCAGGCAATGGCAATTTTTGCTGCAAAGGACAAAATACGACTACCGTATTCATGTGCATATAAGCTGAACTTGAAGACTTGAATTTCTCTGAGGTGCTATTTACATGCGCTGGAATATGTTATACCTACCATTGAACATGTCACACTAATATTTACACTTCGCCAATATAACCTCTATTGCCCAGTAGAAAGTGACTTATGCATCACTACGAGTCCAAAATGTGTGAAAACCATTTGAAAACCATGTGATATGGGAAGCTCCCTCCGTAAAACCGTGTGAGAAACAACCACCACATGAAAACCCATGTGAATCAGAAAACAGAACGAAAAACCATGTGAAAAAGGGCACTTTTCACACGACCTCCACACAGTTCTTCTCATGATTTTAACATGGATTTCACACGACTCCAGTCCATTGTGAATAGATCATAGATAACCACTATGTACGTACAAATTTGCTCACAAGAATTGACTGCCTTGACTGTAACTATGTAGAATGTGGAAAGACAAACTTGTGTTGTGTTTAGGGTCATCCTCTTCTTGTTCTGGTTTCCTTCAAGCTTTCCTGCTGTGTAGCAAAATGTTCTTGAAGTGGAAGATTTAAGGTGAGTGAATTGCGACAGTTGTTTTAGGGAGTTGGATAAACAATTAGATTATTCTTTCTGTTTAGAGACACATTTCTTCATTCTTGTTTCATTTATGCTGTTTGCATCTACAACAGCTAATCATCCCATTGTTGCTGTTGCATGCTACTGTACAGCGAAGACAATGGTGGACTTATATTTGCAAGAGAACGATTTGCTATCTTTTTGAACATCATGAGATCAGAATTCTACAAACCAACTACAGTGAAACTTCTCTATAATTGTTGATTTCTATAGAAAGTGTCATTTGGGGGTTATGAAGAGTGGTCTTTGCACACAGGTAGCTGCTCTGTAGAGGTGGCCGCTAATAGGCCTATAGGTTTGATTGTATCAATGATAAATACCAGGAACATTGATAGTTATACTTTGTAGGCCTAAGCCAACTAACCATACTATGTTAACTAGCAAAGTAGCAATAAGAAGCAACTAACAAATATGTTTCCTACCTAAAGATTAGAAGGAAAACCCTGGAGGTTAACAATGGGGGCATCTACTCACTTTTGCATGACCCTTTTCTTTCTTTATAAGCTCCGAGTACACAATTTCGGTGCAGCTTGTCTCATTTGGATCTTTAAGGGAGACTTGAAACCGCAAAGTAACTTTTGGAGATACTTTAGAAGATTCTTTTGGACTTTCTTTGCTTTCAGTCTGTTTAGGAGAATTTAGCGTGACCAGAGGAAGCCTTCTAGGCTCAGCCATAATGAAGTATTTGAGGCACTTCAACTGTTTGAAAGAAAATACTGTACTTCATTTCTCCAAAATTTCATAAGATAAGTAGAAGACAGGATTTATCAACAAGCAAAGTGACAAAGTAAGTAACGGGTTTTTATTGATTCTAATAGCAAATGTAGCAAGAAATACTTGCTGGATTATCTTGCACTCTTACTTGTCCTGCAAATAATGAAGTATTTGGCAATGTTTATTGCATTTGATCAAAATTGCAATTTGCTAAAGGTGCTGTGTGTCTTCCATGTGGCCCTGCGGGAAAGTGTCGTATGACGGAGTAGGAGACAAGAGACGAGACGCTGTGCTCAATCAATGTGAAAACTTAAACTTCAAACAAGCAGCATCGGTTTATATATACAAGGCTTGAATAATTAGCTGGTGCATAATTAACGAATGAATGGATACAGAATAGATAACAATAGAATGAGAATACATTATGCAAATAAGAAGAACAACTAAAGTGCCTACGAACGTAGCCTCGTTTTAGCAAAATACGGAAACGGAAACGAGGCTAACAGATCAACGACATGCTGTGGGGATGACATCACACAACAGAAAGCTATTATATCTGGGTGTTATCAGAGTTTACTTTGACTTGAGACTTTGACGTAATAACGCGAAGAGTGTGTGTTATCATTTCTTGCAAAAACCAGCGGCTTCCTGTGCTGTATGTGATCTCTATGATCCTTACGGTGGTTCAAAAATATCATTTTTCAAACTTCTATCAGGATTCTCGCTAAAACGTTGTCAAATTAAAACTGTGAAAACATTGCATGCAAAAGGATATCGAATGTGGAACACATTTAAAACTCCAGAATTGAGATTGAAGAGTTGCCCGTTTGAGCCATGTTTGCCAACAGCTTTTTTCTGGTGCAACTTCCATTTGGCTACAAATCGGGTTGGGTTCATAAAAACGCAAATTTTATGATGCTGTTTCTTGGCGTAAAACAACTGCTTTACTCTTGTTAGAAGAAGAAATAAATTTCTTTTGACTTGCAGCCGTCACTGAGTCGAGAGTATCATACATGGATTGTAGTTTTAGGCGTGCGATCGCACGTGCACGCCTCCACGCACGCCTGGCTTGAACTTGGCGTGTGGTCGGTCGCACACCTGCAACACAGCTTTATTTATTTATTTTTATTATAATTTTTCTCTGGAATTGTCTCTCTGGTATGTCTTGGCTGCACAATTGATTGCATTTTGAAACGCTTGCAAATCTTGAGAACCCCGCAGCAGTTCATCGCGTTTCTGTTTGTTTACGTCAGTCTTACGGCTTTTGAAATTCAACACCTATTCGTCATTTGAGCCAGCTATTGTTCTACGTGTAAAGGTCACACCATTATATTTTGATGGGAAATTCATGTGAGCGGCTGTGCTTTGAAAAGTCAAAACACGTGCTCTTCGCGCTGTGTTGAGCGAGGACAGCCTGGTAGAAATAAGTTCTTTTATTGAATTAGAATACGCTTGTACCTTTGGGAGATCTTGAAACAAAAGTCGAAAAACCTTACCACTCTAGCAATGTACTGAACATTATTCTTTGCTGTTTACCAGCATCTTGCTCTGCTTGGATTGTAAAAGTTCTCATTAACAAAATTTTTTTCACTTCGTAAGGCGGTTGTCAAATGCAGGGCTATGTGTTATACAAATGGACTACAGTGTAACTTGCTTAAGCGCAATAGCAATTTGCCAACGATATCCTTTGCTCTTATTAGGAACTGTGCTTATCAGGAATCGGTTAAGAGAGTTTGTACTGTACGCATTAATTCGGTACATAGCAAATTGTTTGCAGATAAACGGGTTTTTCGCTTATACGATTTGCGCTTAAACGAGTTATACTGTAATGCGTAGATCTCTTTTTGCAGACTTTCTGTCTTGTTTCAATTTTTGGTTTATAGCTTTTCGTGGAAACAGATCTTTAAAGCAGTTCTCGGTCTGGGATTATTGACTTTGTAGTGTGTTTATCGGTCACAGCTTTGCCGCTGTGACTTTGAGAATCATTTATCTCACAATGCAGGAGAAACACAAATTGACGATTCAGGAGTTCTAAACGTGCATTGAATTGAATTTCCTTTTGCAGGCAACCTTTTTACCCAGCTGCACAATTTCTAGCAAGCATTCCGATGGAACTCTGAAACTCGATTTGTTGGACCACCCTGCTGATCATGCTTTGGTTGACAACAGAATAGGCAACCAAAGTGCTCGAATCAGTTGAATGAAAGTGCACATTGCTTTATGGTTGATAACTTGATTGGTCGCTCTTGCACTCTCAATAGCATAACATTTCCCAGAGAGCACTTGGCAAACGATGTCAAAATTGTAGCCACGGTTAAAAATGATTATGAATAATCAGCAACAATTTCCTTGAAATCACTCCTCTGTTCATAGTAGTTTTGATTATCACAATATTTTAAATTTAGAGTGTTAAGGTTATCACAATATTTTAAATTTAGAGTGTTAATAAGATTTGACTTATCTGTGTTACACATCTGTGAGGCTTGCCAACGCATCCGAGATGCATCCATTCAGTGCCGTTTTAAGCAATGAGAGGGCCTAAAGCACTTTTGCCCAAAGAGGGGCCTAATTTTTAACAATTACCGTAAAAAGCCCAAAACTTACTATTATTCAAATGCTCGCTCATTGGCATATCACAGATGTTGCCCCCGCTCATAGACAGCAAATCAGGGAAAACAAACTCAGTAGCACTCTGCAGCTGATCGCACACTGAACTAGATCTCAACATACTGTTACTGTGAGTTTTGAACTGACATTGAGAAGGGCCTATCTAGACTGAGGGCCTAAAGCACGTGCTTTGAGTGCCTACTGGTTAAAACGGCCCTGCATCCATTGTTATTGCACAATCATTTTAGTTGTTATGGAGACGAGACAATTGACAGCTTTCATAGCAGAGTTCATGATTGATAAAACCGTTTGGGTTATTATAAGGCCTAGGTTATACAATCAACACTTTTGAAGCTATGAATCGATCGCTCTAGCCTTCGGTTTAAAGGACAAACTGTTTTGGTTCTGTTGCTGCTTACACCAAGCTTGAACATCAAAATCGTTGTCAAAATTGATGTCAGATTTGAAAGCACGAATCAATTAATTTATTTTTGACTTCACCGATTTGGCACTTGTGATTGTACTTTCAGGCAAACTTCTTGTGCTGGTCGAACTCGAAACCGCAGTCGCATAAGTCTCACTCGCCATTTGTACTTGGCGCAAGAAACATTGAACTGCTGCCATCACCACCAGAACTCGAGGGTTTTTTTAAAAGAACACGTCTGGGATGAGCAGCACCTCTGATGGAATGCAACTTTTAAGCTGTGCAAAGTCGTGGCATTTGCATTCGCCATTGACATTGAATTATCACAATAATCTGAAGCTGCCCATATGATAAGGTTTGGTAAATCTGAGCAGATGATATAGATGCAATTTCCATGTGAAATCATGATAGAGAAGGAATAGATAAACACAGGCAGCTCTAGTCCGGAACAAGTCAGGAGTCAGGACTTCCAATGTCTTGGACACACATCTTATTTTGTTGACTGGACAGCATTTTGGATTGGGATAGTGTACTGCATAATTATGCAGGCAATCAAAGAGAAGATAACCCACTTGATGATGCTGAGACATAGTTTTGTTTACAGTCGAGTTGGATCTCCAATGCAAAGCAACCACACGTCAAAGGAAAACAATTTTTGTCTAAAACGTTTTGCAGAGTTTCACAATGGATGATGTAGCATACATTAACCAACCTCAGCAAGTTACAGAACATATGGAGGTTGCATTGCCGCTGAAGGTTGTAATTCCGGAAAAATGTGTAGCTAACACTAACAGTTGCATCGCGAGAAGACATCAATGTCAAGATGATGATGTCCAGCGAAGAGCCGCAAGAGCCGCAAGAGCGTCTATGCGTCCGAAGCACCATTCTGTAATGCGCGTGCGTAAACTAATCGCGCATGCGCAACAGCGACCTAAGCGCCAGGTTTTCACAACGCTGATAGCTTTTTGTGGCTTGAAAAATGGCTCCGTCGAGAGCGATCGCGGCGCTGGATAGGCGTTTCAGCCAGCAAAGGTCAAAAGCAGCACTAAATTCCCTACTATCGTCTTCTCAAGAATTACAACAGGGTTATCGTGAATAAATACGAACAAATGTTAGAACACCAAAACCAACCTCAGCCTCCAGCGAGCTACTTTCGCAGTTGCAAGCACGCTCTGCTTGTCCTCTCCTCTCAACAACATCTTGGTAGAAAGCAAATAAAGCAGAAATCCTACTTCGCGGACACAAATTTTAGCGTTTCGACCGGACCTCGCCAGGATGAGGCGAGTCATAATTATGCAAACACCGTGTCAATGGCATTAGATAGACAATAGAATTACTCATGCATGGATAAACTATGCAAAATTCTCGCCTTCTGATTGGCTCTAAGTTTTAAAATATGCAGAAAGAAAAACTATTTACACCTTCTCTCAATCATTTTGCAGAATAAACACGTCGCCGGCCCGCTGTCTGAAGATAACGGTTGCTGCTATGAAGATATGTTCTTCAAACAACATCGTAGTACTTATGTCGTGTCTAATTCTTCATTACGGAGCTTACGAAACTGGAAAGATTGCAGGTCAGAACCGTAAACGCTGAATGAATGGATAATTTGTGACGCCCAGACTGCTGCATCTGGCATTCCGTGCTGCTCAGACTCAATAGCACCTATTTCTTGTAACGAGTTGAAGAGTATATCAATCGCTGTGGGACTCCGTCTAACTTGATAGGTCTAGCTAGCAGAGATCAACAACTTTTATAAACCACTACAGCGGTGATTAATTTGAAAGATATCGTTTACTTTTGGATTTGCTTGTATATATTCCGTATTAGCAGCTGGTAAAATATGTGAAAATAACATATTTGTATAAATACTAGTATTCCAATTTTATTCCTGTATCATGCATCAGCTGCAAGAAAAGTGGTCATGTGGCTTAGCAGTTTTTGATTAAATGATACTGATGACAGATCAATAATTGATTGTTGTTAAAGCGTTGTCTTATAGCTTACATTATAAGTTATGCTAACTGCATAACATAAGTCAATGAATCACCAAATGTGTCAGTTCAGAACTCAGTAGCCTTGTCAAAATGACATCAACTTTTCAATTAATGGATACAATCGAACTTGCTTTATATCTTGCAATGCCGATTTCCACTTGTTGGTCGTCCTACAAACTCTCATATTCTTACCTCACTTTTATATTTCCTTGCATAATATCCCATCTCACTTAATATCCCTCTACTTTCTCGCAAATATTGAGCAATAACTTCTCAATAACTCATTGTCCCGTTTTAAGGATACCTCACAACGTAGGCCTACGTAAACATTAATTGCAAAACAATTTGCATTATGGAGCCCAGACAACTTGTCACTTGCTGGTTGGCTAGAGTCGGTTAATTGAGTTGTTCTCAACTTTAATCGTAATATCAAGAAAATGCATGGTATGAATGAAGCCTATATCAAAATAAACTTTCCCGGGAGATGTCTCCAGAGCACTTAACAAGTACCATTCCATCAAAACTCCAGGGCACTTGAGCCTACATCCTGGAAGGTGTGTTTGCAGTGTTCTATTAATTCCTAAATTGAGATTGATGGGCAACGAGCATTCCACAATTCAACACTGATTAAGAGATTGGAAAGAAAACAAGTTGTATACCCGAATGGAAGACATGTATGTTAAGCTGGTTTAATTCGGCGTACAGCTCACTGGAAACTAGATTTTGGGCGTACTTTGACAAGAGTTTCTGGCGAAAAATACAGCATATGAATTACAGGTTTTCTAGTTGGGTTTTGCAGTTTTGTGCGGCAGTTGATGTTCTTGTTCTTTAGGACCATGAGATGATAATTGGAACATTATAGTAAGCCACTGTGATAGAAAATATAATTGTCAATTTGTCATCTTGTTATACTTGGAGCAAGTCAGATCCAAGAAAACCTGGTAACGTCAGAATAATATTTAACTCAACAAGGACACCTGATAAATCAATATGCAATCTGCACTGTGCACTGTACAAACAAGTATTTCACTTGGTAAATTAAGTTTGTTAGAGTCCTCAGAGACATATGTATGAGAGTGTATGTTTACACTGGCACTCTACAAAGCAACTCATAGTGATTCGTGAAAGGAAAGGCGGTCGTGTTACCAAATGGCCGGTACACGACGACGTAACAAGGCTCAATCGGCGGCAGATATATAAGGGAGATTGTTTGTGCAGATTTACGAGGGTGTGTCTAGCTCAATGACAGAGCGGTGGACTGGCAATCCAAAGGTTGTGAGTTCAACTCTCACGGCCCGCCACTTTTTCTGTAATGAGCAATATCTGTTTCCAACAACAAATTCATAAGATATTGCCTTGAGACGAATTTAACTTGCATATTAATAATAATAATAATAATAATACAAGAATTTATAGAGCGCTAAAACTATACAAATATTCTAAAGTGCTGACATGCATCATGGCCTAAACTCTACCGTACTTTAAAACTGAAATAGAATTATAGCAAATTAAAATGTACTTTTACCATCATATTAATGAGAAATAAAATCAAACTATATCTACAGGTACTTTAAAGAATTCTCTAACTGTTCCTGGGATGATTTAAATTAAAAACGACATTATTTCGCATATGCCATTTGAAAAGAAGTGGGTCTTGAGTCGTGCCTCGAAACATTCCAACGTTGGGGAGCCTCAAATTTCGTTTGGCAGAGAGTTCCACACAACTGGTCCATATTAAAGCTAAGAAGCTGTATACTCATTGTGTTACTAGCCGGCCACGAAGATAAACAAGAAAAAGTTCAGATGTTGTTTGCATTGGAGCCGATCAAATGCACAACTGTCCAAATTCCCAAAATTGCTGGTAAGACCACAACGCAAGGATCAGTCATGTATATATTTATGGTGTTTGTTTCAAACCCTGACAACGAATCATTCAATTTTTCATTAGCCTATGATGCTTGAAAGTAACTCAAGATGCTTTAGCAACAGTCGGAATAATCATCTTATCATGGCTGTAATACTTGCAGCCCTTCTCTGGTACAATGTCCATTACATTGGTTTTAATATTCTCCTTGTTAAATCCAGAATCTATTAATTCTTGAACTTGAGTGGCTTCAAACATTTCTTCCAAACTTTGGAACTTGGTTTTCATAAGCTCACCCCAGGATGTGAGATTACAAAATGTTAGAACACCATTTGGTTTGAGCAACCTCGCCGCGTGATGCCTTATGAACTCAAATTGATGAGTATGCCAAGTAGCCTCAGATAACGGGAATGTGTCATACAAAATCCCGTCAAATGAAGCGTCTTCTAACTGTGGGACAACATCTTGCCACATCCCTGCAACACAAAGAAGTTGTACTCAATAACTGCTCAGGGTAATACTTGCGAACTAAACAGATAACCCCATAGGGACTGTTCAATATACTTCATACTCGGACCCAAGTACATTTTGCTGTAAGACAGTTAACTGTAATTAGCATAACTTACATTCAAGCAGCATCTGCAAAAGTTTCAGATAGGTTTTCACTACAATGGTTACAAGCTTGTCAACAGGAAGAAATGGCCGAGGGGGGGAATTATATCCCTCATTCTTCCCATTGCAACATATTGCAACATATGTTCAGAAACATGGAAAAGCTGAGGAGACCTTGTGTGTAGACAAACTATCTTTTCGGTATCTTTTGGAACTATTTTACCTGGAAAAAATGTTTGTCTCCACAGAGGCTGTATGTATGTATGTATTGTACGGTTGCTTAACTTTATGGGAATAGCCCGTTCCTTCGCCTACTGACACGGCGTTTGCTCATGCGCTGCCACGTGTCTTGATTATGTACAACAGACATGTCACACGAACCTATATCACGATACACTACATCTAAATGCGAAATACACTGTCCATATCCCCGACGGCGCAAACAAGTGGGCTTCCACAGCAGGATGTCATGTAGGGGTTCCCTGTTCCGCTCCTTCGCTAGTAGGACATGTCCTACGAAGCGCATACGGCGTTTGACAGCGATAGACGCACCAGATGGTGTCCGTGATCGTAACTCAACAGCAGCGATGATCTTGGACCAGTGAAAACCTAGCACAGAGTCTGACAGGATTCAAGATTCACTGCCATAGAGGAAGATGGGCTCGATGGTATGATGGGACAAGCACAGCTTCAAATCTGGATCAGCGTTGGATAACCAAAACTTATTCAAGCATCCGATGGCCGACCAGGCCATACCCCTTCTCTGCTTGATGCCATCAGAAGTGGCAGGCAAGATCGACCCCAGATACTTGAAAGAGTCAACGCGTTGAATTGATCCACATGCAATAGAAAGCTGCGCCTGTCCGGAGCCAATGGCAATGAACTTGGTTTTGCTGAGTTTATTCTCAGGTCAACAGTATCACTGACCCGTTCAAGCTCATCAAGGTATCTCTAAGGATACCTGTAAGCTAGGAGCGTTTGAGGTGAGGTGCTTGAGAGCCATCCCGGGTGTCACTACGACAGCTACTTAGAAACGAGCATGTGAGGGCAATAGCAAAGGTAACAATAACCATCAAAGAGATCATTACAAAGAAGGGGCTGAAGTGGTGTCATATCAGTTGTACATAAAAGTTATGATACTATTACCAGGGCTGTAAAGTAACTAGTTACTTGAAAAGTTACCTTTTGGGTAACTTTTTAAGGTAACTAGTTACTTTGCACTGAAAGTAACTTTAAACTGTAACTAGATACTATTTTTCAAAGTAACTCGTAACTTTTCAAAGTTACTTTAGTTTACAATTAGTTACTTTTCACTACTAGATTATAGTTGATCGTGTGTACCTTTTAAGCCTCCAAGCATTCATGCATGCATATAAAGATTCCCAGCAGACAGTAAATTGCAATTATTTGAAAATACGCCTGTAAATTATACCTTCTTTCTTATACTAACATCGATGAAAGTAGCTTTCAAAGTAACTGTAACTAGTAACTTTTCCTGACAGGTAACTAGAAGTTTGAAAGTTACTTTTAGAGAATAGTAACTTTGAAGAGTAACTTTTCATTTTCCAAAGAAAGTAACTCTAACTGTAACTAGTTACTTTTAAAAGGTAACTTTTACAGCCCTGACTATTACACGTCAAAGACACAAAGTCACTATTCACAAATGATTAAAATTGACGAATATGATGAAGGGTCATTCTGTGAGCTTGTGGAAGTAGTAGTCAGACGTCAGTAATGTTGGGAGTCTTAGACAAGGAGGAATTTCGAACTGCCATTCTTAAAGTTGACATGCAGATAATTCCTTTTGATAAGTATTCCTCATTATCTACTGGATACAGTCCAAATGTTTTCTATTCAGACAGCCTTGTACTCAAAGACTGTAGGGATCAATATGTTCCACTGTTGGACAAACAATGGGTGACGCCTTCGCCCTTTGCATCACAGAAATAAAACAACCGTGAGTCAATGAAGCAAGAACTTTCAGACACGAATTACCTTTTAGAGCCACTACTTTAGTTTTTGCCTCTGAAGCAAATTCGACTAATCTGTCGTAAACACCATCGTTGCATTCAATGATGACATGCTCTTCAATTGGCAATGATTGTATTTTGGTCGCAGCAATGGCCATCCCAAAGCCAACCTCGAGAACTCGACCTCCTCGTGAAGCTGCGACTTCAGCTAGAGCATGCATGTACGGCGTTTCCCACCTTTCCATGACAGACTTGCCCATAATCTTCAAGTGTTCGTCCGTTGCATCGTAGTCGGCATTAGCACTGGACCAATTGCTAACGCATTCCTCACCGGTTGCAAAAATCTTTTCTGCCATTTTGCTCAAGTACGTATCCAAGGTAACCGCGTGACAGTTTCGTTCCTTGCTCCTTGTATCTGTGGAGTCTTCTGTGGAGTGCAACATAGAGGTCGAACCCAAATGTTGCTAACGGATAACCGCAGGGGGTTGAAATGACGCTGATGAAAGAGCCTAGGAACAATAGCTGAATTGAACGTGAACAATAATATTTCAAGAATAGCGATATCTTTGATACATTGGGGATTAAAAAGAAGAGAAGAATATTCGAATGTCGGGCGCGCATAAGTAACAAAAGAACGGCAAAGAATATTGCTATCATCGCTTTAGAAAGATTTACAATAACATTTTACCTTTCGTGCCACTATTTTGACGATACTTTTGAGCTGGAGAGATCAAAATTCGAATGATTCGAAGATGACGTAAGGTAGCTGTGACACGATTCAACTGGTATCTATCTATACATTTTATTTCACCCGGTTAGTGTAAATGCTGGTTTCCTGCCGTGACTTCTGTATTAGTTTATTAGATATCCAAATATTTGTTCTAGTACATGATCCTGTATAGCACCATGGCAAGGACCTCTTCCTTTTCTAATTATAATTTACATAAAAAACCTTCCATCTTATTAGATTCTGCGCAATGCAAACTTTCCGCAGACGATGTAACGAACTACTATATATATAAGTGTTTATTCTCTTCGAGGCTCAGACCACAATAGGTTAATTCTTTATGATGCATTGGATCATTATCTTGACTGATTAAATGTGTGACTGAGATAAAAACAGCCTTTGCTGATAAATGGCCAGCTTTTCCCTAGGTAAAAAACCCCTCATCTTATATAATGTAGAATTATATTAGATGAGATTTACCCGCGTTACTGGGAAATTTATCAATCTATCGCAACAGAGGCAACTACGCAGAACGAAATAAATTCAAATCAGCATGTATAGTCGGAACTAAGGCTGGCGACTTCAGCAAAACACGGAGAGACGTCATGGAAAGTTGTGTTGTGAATATGGCGAAGTATGCTTCAGCGGTATTTCCAGTTAGTGGAGTCAAAGAGCGTGGTCAAGTCCTTCTTATCGGTTCAGGATGCGGATAGACAGATACACAGTGCGACTTATATTATAGATAAAAAGTCAATAAATATAGTATAAATAATTTATTTAGTAAAGTACTTCCTCGATCTGTTCTTGGAATTGCATGAAATGTAAAGCTATCTTCCGGTAACTTATTTCGTTCACGAATAGTTTAATTGAAGGAAAATTATGTCGAACGAGTCTGTATTTTCTGTGGCCAAGTACAGTCTCTTCGAGTTACCACGTGTGGTGCTTGAAACAAGGTAATAAATAAATAAACATATACTGTATAACGTACCAAAGTACAACACGACTAAATGATGGACGCTCTGATGCTCTACCGGTTAGAACCACAAGACCTCAATACTCAAGACCTGCATCCTATTTCGACGAAGTCACTTCTCCAGTATTCTGCCCTTAAAAGTATTGAGTTAGCATTTCGATCCCAGTTTTGCTGTACTTTTAATTTAAATGTGTCCCAACAGCAGACAATCTATGAGTACAATAATATACATTTGCACTATACACTAGTACACTTCTTCTATAAAACAAAATCTACCAGAAAGATGCCGGGAAGTTGCTGATTAATTTGCACCTCTTTTACCGTATCTGGTTGATACCTCTCCTGTTTATTTATGTGATAACTTTCCATTCATCATACATACATTTCCATTTCCATACATCTGTGGAATGGACTTCCCTCTTCGATCAAGGAAGTGGCTGACCTTGGCGGATTCAAGTATCTTTGTCGTGGGCACTTAGAAGCTTGAACTTGTTTCTTTTTATATAGTTATAATTATTCATTAGTTCCCCTCTATTATTCAATGTTAATATCAATAATTTGTTGTATGATGTGTCATGTATCTGCTCCGTGCAAAAAAGCTTTGTAAGCTTATCGGATTTTCAGATTAAATGACAATTGATTGATTGATTGATTTGATTTGAATACTAACAAGACAAGCACGATCTAAAGGGCAAAGGGGATTTGAATAATTGCGTTTTCACTGTTTGTAACGAGGAATGTTTCTAAGTAGTCAAATCTCTGACCTTAGCTAGGCTAGCGAGTGTCGTTGATAAAGTATAATAATAATATAGACGGTCCTCTACATGAAGAGGCCGTCCTTCTGCATTTACTACATAAACTACGCCATAAATCACGATCAGACGCGGCTGACAAAGTAACACCAAAGAAAGACAAATCAACATTCAATACACCATCAAGTACCCCCCTGATGTGTCCTTGGCGGCGATAAACTATATGATAGCCTTACTGGCAACCACACATCCTATACAGACAACGCTTTGAATCACATTGAATGCAAGCACAGGAGGCACAGTTGCTGCCCCGACGGGGAAAAGGATGCTTACAACATTGCGTGCTACAGAATTATATTATTATAACCCCTCCAGTATATATATA
>OFHS01000258.1:8831-50431 GCA_900245855.1 Calvadosia cruxmelitensis
AAAATAGAGCGGACTTCATTTTTCTGGTGCTAAATCAGCATAATTTAGTGTTGGAGATTAATACCACAGGAACATACGATTTAGTGCGGAAAACCTCTCTTTTGGTGCTGAGAATTAATTTTTTAGGTGCTCTGAATTAGAATTAAGTGCTGTTCATTACTTGTGCTGCTTTCATATATTTAGGTGCGGAAGGCATATATTTTAGTGCGCCATTCACATTTTTTAGTGCTGAAGCCCGCTTTTTTTAGTGCTGCGTTAATTTTAAGCCATTTTCTTTTTCAACGAAGGGCCGCTATGCCCGTTTTGCACCACGTTCGCGGCAATGTGTGAACTTTTGGCAGCAGATGCTTCATGCTGCTATATCGCTGCGACTGCCTAGCTGCAACTTCATCGTGTGAAAAAATCCAGCTCAAAACATAATTCACGATGGAGAATGTAAAACTTGCTGTTGGAAATACAACTTGGAAGGTCCTTGCGACCTGTGCAGTCATCTTGGCTGCAATCATTCTTATCTTTGGTCTGGCGAAATACTCCAGCCAAGATTGTCCCATCGCCAAGAAGACTGCTGCCGCTCAGAGACGCGAGTTCATGTCTTTCATGAAGAAGGTTCAGAGAAAGTATTTCGAAGTTAATCCTCACAAGACAGTGTACGATCCCTATTCTGATACAGATGACATTCGCAAACGCTTTCTTCCTTACGATTGTCGTCCAGAATCAATCAAACAGCGAACTGACACCGCCAAGAGTCTTCTAGATGAAATTACCGCCATGAAGTTTTCTAGTGACGACGTTCTTGAGCAAAGACAAGCCAAGGCTTTAGCCCAGGTCAAACATTACCTGCGGAGTAACTTTGGAAAACCTTACGATGAAGATTACTACGCTGGTGATTGGATGTTGGGACCGAATCTCTTTTGCTGGCAACCCGTGTGCAGCATTGCTTACGATTTAAATTCTCATTTTGGCACAGAAGATCATTCATTTCGACCTCAGAATGCCAGCGATATTGAATTTGTTTTGAATTCTATCAAAAAATTTGAGACATCTCTGAATCAGTATGTTGACAACATGAAGCTTGGTGTTCGTGTTGGCATGGTCAGATCAACCGTAGAGTGCCAGGCTGGTATAAACGCAATCAAACAGGAATTTCCCCTTGTTGGACGCAACGGCAAAGAAGGTGAGGCTACGTTACTGAACCATTGTTAATGCAATGGTGTGGTATATTATATAGCATTGCCGGATTCCGCTCTACCTACACCTGTGACTGTGAAAGTTGACCATATGATAACTAAAATTGTAGTACTTACTGTAAATACTAAGTTAGTCTACCGACGCCTCAAAGACTGGTTTAGAATTTAATAAATGCTAACTATTGTAATTTCACTGTATTTTAATTAACTTCACTTCAATAAAAAAGTTAATTTTAAATGATTGTAGATAGCGTAATTACCTATAATGCATTTTGATTTATAGGACGATGTTTCCAATGAAAGCACAAACAAACACAAATGGTGTAATGTTCTAATTTACTTCCAATTACTAACTTTCATCCTCATCATCGTACAGATCTGAAAGTTCTTATTTATTCTGGTAGGCATTCTTGAGGAATGGTACGTGAAGAACATCCGATCTCCTGGTTTCCTGGCCGACCTTGACAACAAGACCATCGATGCCTGGTATGCTGATCACGGTATGCCTGTCAATGCGTCGATTGATGATGCCTTGCTCAACCATCTGGGTGGGCCAATCGATGCCTTCATTGGATACCTCAGCACTGAACACAAGTCTCACTGCACTCCCCCCGAAGCCAGCAGCGGACTCGCTACTCTGCCTCTTGACTACATCTGGCAGGACGGCGTCGAAAACCGCTCATTGCCAACCACAAAGATATTGCCAACTGGTGAATCAGTGAGCGGCAAAGAGGCTTACAAGCGAATCTTGCCCTACTTCACGACCAACGACATGTCGCCCGAGGAAATCAATGACCTTGGACAGCGGCAACTTGACGTTCTCTATCCCCAGGCCGTTGCTGTTGCGAAGGAGATCACAGGGAAATCAGACGAGGCTGAAGCTACTGAAGAATTTAAGAAATACCTCAAACAGCCGAGCATGTTTTTTAATTCCACTCCAATCCCCGCCAACGAATCTGGCAGCGATGCGCATAAGCTATGCACTGACATGGCTTCGGCTGCATTGTATTGTCCTGTGCGACATGCTTCCATGGTAACATGGTTTGATTACGTCAGATCGATCTTACGGCTCATAGAACCGAAAACGATTGATTTATTTTATTTCACTGAAGAGATGTCCACAACGCCAAATTGTCCGTTGAAAATGGTTGCGAATTTCAATCCGTCTTCTGGCTCACAGAGTTACAGACCGAGCGGTGTGAGATGCTCTCGCCCTTGTCAATATAGATTACCATTTTATCGATCAATGCCGGGGCCTCGTTACAGTGCTTACTCAGTGGCAGGACACGAGGGCAGACCAGGACACCACTTTCAGGTATGTTATTCTATTCCTGATGATCTCCGTCCCCCCACACATTCGCCAGGGCCTATGATGTTATATCCCCAAAGATATCTGTGTAAGTCATCAAATAACGCGTATAAAAGGTCTTCAAATAGGAAGATCATTCGTCTCCGAGACTCACCTCACCTCTGGCCGCACATTGCTGCAATAGATCACAGATATTGAATGAAATCGAGGCTAACATGAATCAGAGATTATTTATGATTAACAGCATACACAACATAATTATGCTAGAACAATGCCTGCAGAACACATCATTTTTGAGAGTGAAACGACGACTGTGCAATGAATATTTGTAGACTGACGTTTTATACCATTTTTAGTACAAACTGAAACGTCGTGACAGGATCAGTATAATCTTCTCAACTGTTTTCTCTTGTTTTGTGTTTTGAAAGGCACAAGGATTTCGCGAGCACTTTTCTTCAAGTGAGAAGGATGACGTCATCGATTGGCTAAATCAAGAGACATACTACACCGCCTTCACAGAGGGCTGGGCACTATACGCTGAGAATCCCCTTTTAGCACAAGACACTGATTTGTACGATGAAGAGCCCTTGCAGCGTTATGGCATGCTGAAGGCTCAGATTTGGCGCGCTTTGAGATTGATCATTGATACTGGTTTACATTACAGAGGTAAGAGTTGGTTGCAACTTACTTGATCTTATTCTACCACAATTTCAGAGTGAAGATGAGCGTAATCAATTGCAATCGTGATTGTTATTTCGCCCTTTATGAAGATCCGGTAATTTAAAAATCAGGAACTATGCTGAAGTTGTTCTATTTGTTCATAATTAGTGGCGATGTCATCTTATCGCTGCATTCATTAGTATAATTATTATCTTCCTGATTGTACGCTTAACTCCGCTCCTTCTGGAAAGTGGTGTACCATGTATCGGTTATTAATTAAAGATGGTTACTTGTCGTATTGAAGGGATTCAATGACCTAATCATTATAATTTCCACTATATTTGTTGCAGATTTCTATCCGCATGTTTCTTGAAATTAATTTAAGCAGTATCGTCCGATCGATAAGTCGCTTGCGATGATAGAATCAGGCCATGTTTGTTCTGTTTTGAAGGCATGAAGCAACAGGAAGCCCTGGATTTGTTTACGAAGTACGCCTGGAGCACGTCAATCAAAGAGGTTACTCGTTACCAAAGCGACCCTGGTCAAGCAACGGCTTACATGATTGGTCAACTCAACATTTGGCGCATTCGAAACGAGACGGAAAGAACCCTGAGTGAGGCTGGATTGGAATTCGACAAAAAGGACTTTCACTATTACGTTCTCTCTCAGGGATCGTCTCCACTTAGTTATTTAGAAAGCTTTATGAGGAAGTACACCAGATGTAAGGTCGACGCAAGTAGAGCAGGTTGCATGGACATCTTGAAAGTAGAAATTGACAGTGAGAACTCTGCCAGGCTGCAGCAGAAAAAGCCGACAGATCACGAGCGGAGATTTCTCACCTATGAATAATTCTATTCTTACGTTGTTAGTAGCTAAAACCTTTTTCATCATACAATCTCATTTGGGTTTAACACGCTGTCAATACATAAATACACCATTGATCTTAATTTTTTGAGTTTTCGATGTCCGCGTGTCGTCGGAAGGCAGTATGCCACCCGTAGCCCAAGCAGGCGCATTGTATCATCCTTACTTACATTAATAAATTATGTTATCCGCCGTGTTGCGTTTCATGCGCATCAATGGAAGGCCAGTATGAGACTAGTTGTAATCGATGAATGCTTTCTGCCTACAATGCCGTGCGCTAGCAAGACATGGACCCACAACAGTTCCTTAGCCGAGACACTCCCTGTTGATCAGCGGAAGATGGAGCGCATCATTCCTGGGATCTTGCCTGGGATCACCTTCGGAGAGACAGATTATGCAACAATTGGATCAGACTGCACACCGGAGAATGACAACAGATAAAGAATTGGAGCCACCAATTGGACACCCAGACAATGGAAAAGATGACGAGATCAGGACGAGACGACCTCCCCTGCCATCTGGACCCAGCATGGCCTCGACTCGCCAGTGACAAAGTCCGATGTAGGGGTTCCTCCTTATAGGGAATCAGCAGGCCGAGGTCAAGGTTAAGTTTCTCCCAAGACATTGTTGATTGTAAATTTATCATCATGTACTGTAGACTTAATGGGGACAATTTTTTCACTTGTCAGATTATCCAATCTGTTCTTGTTATGAGCAGTGTGGTTGCATATATCGACACCTAATTTCAAAATTCCATGTACTTCCAATAGCACTAAAAATATAATGCTGGATATGTTTGCATACTGTAGCAATGGTTTTTGTGTAGCTGAGGAATTCATAAAATAATAGTAATAAAGTAATGATGATAAAAATAATGATAATGATAACGGTTTTTATTTATGTATGTATGTATGTATGTATGTTTATTTGGCAAAAATATTGACAGGCAAATATAGGGAAGCATGACTTATGATTGCAGTACTTTCATTTAGTGGCTCTTCGCTTGTGACATACATAGCAATGCAGTGTTTTAATTATCATTTTTTTTGTTTAGAAGAGTATATAATGTCGTAACACAACAAATAGTCCTACAAATAAATCAACAAACACGAAAATATGAAGGAAAGGCCACCTGTCTATAAAGGTCATTTTCCTAAGGTCCCAAAGGTGACAATTATATTACAGTAGTAAACTATTAATTGACAAAAGGTAAAAGTATAAATTAGCCTTCAGCAATATTGCTTTACACAGACGAGGAATCGCATCTCATACTGTATACTGTACTGTAGCGTATGGCATTGTCGACAGTGTACATTACAGTCTGTGAGACTTCTCATGAGTCTGGGCTCCCTGTGAACAGGGATTGATTGATGTCACACCGAGCCGTTGATGTTGTGGGAATGGAATGCAAAGAAGCCATGCAACGATCGATAAGATTTGATCGATTTCACTGAATAACAATCTCTTACAAAGTATGGATTTCACTGGTTGATACGCAATCGCTTTATCATAAACACACAGGTCATTGAGTTGGCTATGGGGTAAGTGCTCGGCTGATCAAGAACCGAACAACCGTTGTATTTGCAGTTATTTCTTGCACGATTTTTTTATTTTCTCTCCTTTTGTTGATGTTTTGATTTGATTTTTTTTCGTAGGGAACAGCCCATTTTCACGACCCAAGCTCACGTGTTTCAAATCGATCCAGAGACGAAACGGAGCTGGCTGCCGGTTTCTAAGCAGGCTGTTCCTGTGTCGTATTATGTGGACTCGACGAAGAACTCATACCGGGTCGTTGCAATCGACGGAAGCAAGGTCAGTGGTAAAACCAACTCTGCTACCTTCCTTTCTCGCTTTTGCATAGTGCAAAGTTAACACCTTGTTCTGTTCAATTTAGAAAGAGGTTTGGATCTTTGTTTATTATCCTATCGTTTTGTCTGAGTTCATTCTTGCTGCTATTTTTGTTGACTTGGAATCACAGCTGCTTCGCTTGATCGTATTGACCGCTGCTGCTCGCTTGTTCACTATTCCTTCCTCAGTGCTATTTGCGTTAATCAGTCGCCAATCTGCTATCACGGAATAGATCGAGCTCTACTTTCGTTTGTAACGTGAGCCAACTATATTTTGATGTCACCACTTTCGTGTTTTCGTTGATTAGGACGTCCAGACGTTTGTTTACACAGGGTAAATTGTAGGAAGTCGTGAATTAAACTCCACAAAACGATGTCGCACTGATGAAGAAGTGCTTTGCAAGTGTTAGGTAGTTGGACTATAGCGCTGCAGGATCCATCAGCGAATTGCAATAGGCTCGAGTGCTGCTCATTTGGTAACTTGAAAATGCTCAGTTTGTTGGTCCAATAACTTGCGTTGTTGACAAACTGCTGGCGATATTGTCACAGCACGTAGGTTGCAATCGCCATGGCCTGATCAATAATCAACGCGGGCTAATTAATTTTTAACTAAGAACTGCAGTTCTTTGCTTTGTCAATTTTAATTGCTCTGTTTGTCTGGGATTATTCTGTTTCGCGAGACGCAGCGTAGAAGAATATGAGACAGACCCTGTGGGTTGATCTCTGAGTTGTTTACTCGAATATTAATTGGCGCAACGGCGCGAATAGGGAGAACGACAACATGGCGGCTAATTATTTGCGATCACGTGACTTAGCACTGCTTTTTGATTTAGCACAGTTTTTCCTACTTTTGATTTGTTTCTGACCTCTAGGTGATCATCAATTGCGTAGTGACTGGCACAATGGTCTTCACAAAAACTTCCCAGAAGTTTGGCCAATGGTCGGAGACAAAGTCAAGTACTGTTTATGGCCTTGGTTTTTCTTCTGAAAATGAACTTAGCAAGGTACAGTGAAACCTGTCTATAATAGCCACCTTTGGGACCTTAGGAAAATGACCTAAATAGACAGTGTGGCTTTTCTGTTGGAGGTTGATTTCTATAGAAAGTATTATTTTAGGGTTCTGAATAGTGGCCTGTATACACAGGTGGCTGCTCTGCAGAGGTGGCCACTAATACAGGTTTGACTGTATGAATGCCAATAATTTCATTTGAGAATTATACCTTGACGCTCGGCAAGACATACCTAATTATCGTATTTAAGGGACGGTACAGCTGCGTCGGCTTCCTATCTCCCAATTCTTCGTGAGCAAGTAGGGCTTGTGTTCTTTGCTGGGAAGTGAGCGAAGTACGCTCAACCAAAGCCGCCTTTAAGGCCAGATATTTATCCATTTCAAGAGGAGCGGCAATAATATCACAAACTTCAGTGGCGATTTCCATGGTTGGCGAAATGTGCATCCACTTGTAAGAACCACAGCGCTGGGTCCGTGGGCCAGAAGGTCGGCAGTTTATGGGCAATCGCGTTGAGTGCCATTGAAGGAGCGTGCTTGTTGCGGGGTCACCAATAAAGCGTGTGCTATTCGTTTGGTGGTTTATTACAGAGTGACAATCAACATTTCACAATCTACATATCACTACGATTGTACAACATTTAGGTTACGTAACAATTGAACATGTACACATGTACGTCCGCCACAATATCATGAATCGGGTTGAATAATTGTGAGCTGTTCAAAAGGACTTTTGTGTTTTGCTATTTCTTTCTTCTCCATGACAAACCATTTTTTCCACAAATAAGGGTAAGAAATGTATTGAAATGTGTTGAGTCCTTATCAGGACTGCTGTCATTGGCATCGGTTAATTAGAAGCTGTTCCCAAGAAGCTCTTCCCTATTCCTCTTTGGGATTGATTTAATTTTACTGTTAGGAAGAAACTGTTGCCAGGGTTTTCAGACCAGTTTTGCTGTAAGATGAATCTTGGTAGAAGATAATTTTATATATAATGGTTTGTTTATATATACAGTACCCCAAGAATCAGTTTATAATTTCCATTTTTATTGTATGTCATTAACTTCAAATCGTATTGCTTGTATCTTAGAACTGATTATGTGTCTTCAAATATACTCCTATCTATCTATCAGTTAATTTAATTTAAATTACTAATAACATTTTGGTTTATCTCTTTCAGTTTGAAGACAAATTCAATGATATCAAAGCTGCTGTCGGCAAGACGTCATCTCTGTCTACTGCCACATACGAAAACTTGCAGTCATCAATACCAAGTGCCCCCGTATCACGGAGAACCTCGATGCAATCTGTCAAGTCGTCTGGCATCAATGGAAACCATGTTGGCCATGGATCGATCAGGAGCACATCTTCAACAAGTAGTTATGAGGTAGGCCTCGCCTTTGCACATTGCCAATTGACAAAGTGCTCTCAAAGCTTATGTTTGGAATTTTATTATATTCTTCATGATTCAGTTCTCAGTCGAGTGATGGTTGCCAGGGCGAGATGGCTAAATCAACCAAAACACAAGAAAAACATTCTAATCTAAATTAAGCATGAAGGAGCCACATGGCCCTTCTTCGCTTGCATGTTAAGTAATCTGTGCAGCAATTCGAGCAGAGCGGCATGGGGCAGATGTTGTTAGAGCAGCCACGACGTTTCTGCGCAGTCGACGGAAGGCGTGGCGATCGTTGACGGTTTCCAGCAGTCCTTCGTAGTTTTGCTTAAACTCATCAAATCAGCTGGCTGGTGGTCTCCCGCATAGTAGTGGGCCATCGCCAATGTCATGCTTGATTGTCGTGGCTGCTAGACTGTCAGCTCGCTGTATATGACCCAAGAAGCCAATTTTCCGCTCAACGACGTCTGTGTGGCAGTCTGGCAGAACAGCTTCCTCTTTCCTATCCGCTTGTGAAGTTAAACATTACTCAAATATAATTTATTTTTCGCAAAATTCAATAAAATTTACAGAGATCTAAAAGAACAATTCTTATTCACACCGATTGCTATTGAAACGCTTGGCGCATTTGGCCCATCAGCCAAGGCCTTCGTTGAAGATCTAGGCGCTAGGATGAGTGGCACGAGCAAGGTCGAGTTCATAGCAAACTTGAGCTTGGCCATCCAGCGCGGGAACGCCGAGAGTGTGCGCGGCACATTCGCCAAAATTTGAGTAATCGTTTGTATTAGTGTTTTTAATTTGCATTTGTATTTAAATAAAATTTTAACACGTTTCCATAGTTAATATAATTATAAATGTAGGCCTACTAGATTAAGAATGCAATCTAAAAGCTATATCAATAAATTAAATCTTATAATTAACATATTATTTCTAATAATAAAATACGTAATCATGCTAACTATTAAACATTTCGTGAAAACCCGTCGCATTGACTAATCTCCCCATGATTGACGCAGCATTCTCTCATTGAATAGTGATGCCTATTCTCTACTTTAAACTCTAAGGACAACTTCGATTTGCTTTTACCAGACACAGCAATGGGTTTCGTCCCAATTTCATTTAATTTAACCCTTGTCCTGCTGTTGACGTGTATACACGTTTTTGAAACAAGTCAAAAGTAGCAACACATAACCAATCAGATTCTTTGTCCTTAGCAAGAAACCAATCAGCAATTGGCTAAGCGACTTCAAGTCTTCATTTAAATTGTTTTATAAGCAGGACAGGGGTTAACAAGATCGTACAGGTTGCTACTCCAAAAGATTCCATTCTCTCAACACCCACGGGTTACACTGTGGGGGATGCTTGCAATGAAAACATTTACATGAATTCACAGCATGTTGCAATCAAATTTGGATCTGATTTGATTTGAATCGCGAAATTCCCCTTTCCGATTTGAACCCATCCAATATGATATACTTACGAATGAAATACGATCCAATTAAAAAATATATCTAAATTAAATAAATCTCATAACCATGTATTAAATATCATTTTAAAAACAGCACATGATTATGTAGACAATGCAGAAATACAGCTGCTGAGAACTTGATATTTCATCTTTAATACCGTCTTTAGTAAAAGGGTAGGCTACACAAATCAGAAACATTTCGAAAACATACCTTTGGAAGCTGACTAAGTTTGACCTTGACCTTGAATCCAATCCGGTGCGAGGCAAACCTTCGTTCCAAATCCGACCCGGACTGAAGAGATGATTTGCAATTCAGATCTGATCAGACTCCAATATTCAATTGACTGGATTCTCCCACGTTTGTTGCATTGTACTGATTTCCTGGATGCACAGTTGCTGAGCAACTCAAGTTGTTGACCCCGTTGACATTGTTGACAAAGTGTCTTGTTACAATACATACGTCGTTTTTGTTACGATTTGATCGTCCGCAAAGTCCTTGGTGTGGTTGCCAGGGGTAACATAAGCTTGCTCTATTGTGCTATGATGTGTTTCGCTGCTGTTGACGTAACGGTCGCAAAAGGACAGTCCATGTTCTCTCTCTTTGGTCGTCATTTCTGCCTTGTCTTGAAGTCCTCGACATGTCTTCGCTCTTTCAGTCGATGAGAGGCAGCAACAGCGATGCTCTTTACATCGATGTAAGCTCACGCTGTAACTGACTTGAGCTGCAATTGTTTACTTTCAAAGTATACTCGCCTTCTAGAACAATCTCATTTGTATTCGAACCGCTTGGAGTCTTGTGTAAAAGAGTAGTCGTTTCTTTCCTACGAATGTCGATAAACTTTCGAATATCGTTGCTAGGTTTCAAGCGTTTGAAATTCAATCTCTACCATTGGATCTCTTGTTCTGTTTTTCTGTATTTTTGCTATAAATTATGTTTTTCGTTTTAACCAGGATGAAACTGCGTCGGCATCAGATAGCCATCGGTCTGTTAACAGTTCTTCGGAATCCCAGATGAAGTATGAAAACGACCGTTTGAAAAAAGCACTAGCTCAAAGGTTTGTCTACTCTTTTTGTAGCATTTGGTAGGAGAACATGGAATAGTGGCTTTATTTGCATTGAGCTATGTTGTGACTGATAATCTATTGTGTTCTGCCGTGTTTATCGATGGAATAGTTTCGATCAGTAAGCGAGCCGGAAGGAAAGGAATGTCTCTCTCCTATCAACCAAATTCCACATTTCTAGTCTGTAAAACATCGCCTGATTGGTTTTCAGAATGTTGTACATACACTACCGAACTTAATCTATTTTACTTCCGACAACCTTCGGTGTCAGCTTCCGCAATTTAAATTAAGCGAATTAGCATTTTAAATAAATATATAAATGAATCGCACAATGTAACAGGGAATAAATATACAAAACACGTTGACATTTGCTATGGGCATTTCATAGCAATCGAACAGCGTCAAATAATAAATAATAGAATCCCCTTGCATGGTTCAAACTAGACTGTAATTATGTTCTCAACAGCATCTCGTAAAGAGGATATTATTTAGTTGTTCTCATTTCTATAAAGAGGACAATTTGCTCTACATCATTTCCAAATCATCGCGTTTCTATCTTGATGCATACATTCTGCTATTCGCTAATACTACAAGTAGTGCCCAGGAGTCTTTCACTGGTTTCGTTTCGAAATTCGAATACGTAACTGACCTGTGATTGGTCGTTTGCTTTCCATAGCTGCATTTACGTCCAATCAGAATAGCGAAAACAATTGACCAATCCCGTTGTAGCTTGTACGCTTTATCATAATGAGCAATTATTTTCCATTTCAGTTCTGCCAATGCGAAGAAATGGGAAGCTGAACTGCAGACCTTGAAAAACAATAACGCTCGCCTGACAGCCGCTTTGCAAGAAAGCACGGTCAATGTAGAAAAGTGGAAAGAACAGCTTAATAACTACAAAGAAGAGAACGCAAAGCTTCGAAAGATGGTACGGTCATAGCCTGAAGTACTACCACTGCTCTGTGTGAAAGCACTTGCTGACAGTATTATGAAATTAGCTGATTTTTCAATGGCATCATTTCATTCTGCTATCCCTGGCCATCCCAGCAAACACAAGACGTCGTGGGACGTCTCATGGACGTTTGGACGTCGCTGGTGCGTCTTGTGTTTACAGGGATACCACCCATCCTCCTTTTCCACGAATTCACGAATGAATATATAAATAGGTTGTAAAATAAAAATGTTTGTAATCCGAACAGTTCTTATCTCCGTTGTTTTGGTCTGAGCTTAAACGTGTCTATCATTCCATAGTGTTTTGATGTTTTGGTTGTGAATTGTTTCTAAAGGTGTCCGAAGGTGAATCGTCAACTAACCAACGTACTTCACACGTGGAAAACCTCGAACGGCAAAAGCTAGATTCCGAGAAGAAAACAAACGACTTGGAAACCAAATTGAAAAAAAAGGACGAGGTGCGTTTTGCTGTCCTTCGTTGTTTTCCTAAGGTGCAAAAAGTACCGCAGATGTCTTGTTCTACAGCTAGCATACTGTACTTTCATCAAGGGTTGTACCTATTATGCATTCAGAAATCATCTTTGAAAAATGGACCAATGTCCTATTATTCAATTTTGATAGAGTTCTGATATTTTCTTGCAGGATGTTATCAAATTGTCGCAACAGTTAAAAGAATTTGCAGTTATCAAAGATCAAAACTCGAGTCTTTCATCGCAGATTCAGGTTTGAGCAAAGGCTGTTGGAATGTTTATCAATCATTGCGTTTCGGGTCTGCGTAGATGCGATTTACTGAACCTGTTGAATTTTAAGGCAGCGATGAAATCGAAGTTGAGAGTAAACTTCCTTGTAATTTTTTATTAACTTAAAATAGTAAATTTTAAAATCATGTTTTTGTTTCTTTTTTGCTTTAGGAGGTACAGAACGAAGGTCGTCGGTTGAAACATCTGAATTCTCAACTCGAAGAGAAATCGAAAGATTCCGAGAGACATTCTTCAACGATGAATAAATGCGGAGAACTCACGAAACAAATGCAAATTAAATTGAACGATCTAATGAATATGAACGAACAAGTCAGATCTTTAATGTCCACGTGACATCAGCAAGGACATTGATTGGATACTGATGTTTCTATCACGTGGGCAATCGACAGCGCACGGTTACCAAGCAACATATTCCCGGATGGGCATTTCCAATTTCAACCTCCCGACAGTAATTTTAACAAGCATCGTCGGCCTCAGCTTTGTTTATGACATATTTTTATAGAACTGAACTGTTTTGGTACGGCTGAGAGCGTTATCCCGGGCATATTTATTTTCCTTGTAAGTAACTGACTCAAGATTTCGTTTTATGTACGTTCTAACTTCATTTTGAGTTTCTACTTTTTCAATCAATGTTCCATGCAGTAGTGTACGCTCCTTCATAAGCCAAGTGGCAGCGATTTGTTATTACAGCACACTGTGGCTGCGTGTCAACAAACTTGATAATAATTGACTTGCATTTTGAACGCTACTTTTCCATTGGGTTAATTAGTACTGAGCTGTCAACCGGCGACTAAGTTACTTCATAGTTTGTATTTTAAATAAAACGTACAGTATTTGGCCGCTAACAGCTTACAGTGAAACCTGTCTGTAATGGTCACCTCTGGGGACTGAGTAAAATGACCTTTATAGACAGTTGGCCTTTCTGACCAAGTTGATTTCTATGGAAAATGTCATGTTGGGGTTATGAAGAGTGGACTTATACACAGGTGGCTGCTTTATAGAGGTGACCGCTAATACAGGTGTGACTGTACCAGGCACGTAAGTAGACTTTTCAGTAGTTATTCTCCTACAGACCATAAAGACGAGTAATATCTAAGATACAGTATTGCTCTTCTTATCTACATACAAACCTATTGCGTTACTAAAGCAAGACAACATCATTTCCATTCAACCAAAGCCGTAGTTTCGTCTGTCCTTGGTGTCACATGGTATCAGTACAATATGTAACATGTGATGGAGTGATCTTACATTTTTACGAGAAATTCCCAAATTAAATTAACAATTGATTTATGAATAATTATGCTTGATATTATAGCATTGGCAATGGTCATTCTCCTTTATTCATTTAAATAAATTGTAATTAGCAAGAACGAAGTTGCATTTTGGTGCTAGCTATAATACAATCCCCATGTTTGATGTCAACTTAGCGCGGCTGTGTGGCATTTAGCTTGATTGTTTGGCACAGCGCTCTTCATGCCTTGACATATCACTCTGCAAATACTCCCGACCACAAATGCGGCAAGGGATCAGCCCCGCTGCATCACCGTTTGAAGAGAGCCCAAATGAAAATAAAGAAGCTCCACTTGGTGGTGTACTATCCCTCAAACGAGACCGTTCGTGGTTGCTGCGGCACGGGGCCACGTGCGTTGACATGGCAGATTTGGTGAATTGTCGCCCACAGTAATCGCATGTGACAAATGATGGCTTTGCAGATCGTGGAGATATTTCTTCGTCGTCATCGTCAAGTGGGATGTCCATGCTCCTCCGTTTTGGACCACCATGTCTGTTGGCTTCACCGTTCTCTAAACCAGTCGATTGTCGCCGGCTTCCGTCTTCTGAATCGTGCTTGAAATCAACCTCTATTCCGCTATCAAGAAGCAGCATCGCAGGGAGATCAGGTTTTTGCGGCACTTCGCGTCGCTTGTTCTTCGGAAGGAGGTTGTTCTCGTTGTGGAACTTCTTCAAACATTGCGGCTCGTGAATGCCGAGTGATCGTGTGCCGAAGAGATTGCCGCAAATGTAGCAGCGAAGTAAGCCAGGGCTCTTGGCTGCTTGGCCGTTTTCGTCCTTGAGAGAATCGAGATGGTTCATGGATTTGGCAGAGCGCGGTCTGTTTTTCTTTTTCTCCAACATCTCGCGCTTCTCCTGCTCTGCCTTCATCTTTGCGCATCTCCGCTCGTGGATATCGATGGAGTGAACGCTGAACTGTCGGTCGCAGATCGCGCAATTGATGAGACGGCCCATTCGCGATTTCCCTGACGAGGGCGGGTCTTCGTCACGGCGCTTGACCCCCTTCGATATTGGAGTCGATGTTATACGGGGAATGGGGGCGGTGACTTTGGGGGATGGAGACAGAATGCGATGCAGATCGCCATACGATTTGGCTCTCATCTGTCGCTGTAAGCCCCCATTGGGGAGCTTCTTATTAGTCGACTTTATCGTTGGTGTATTTCGTGTTTTTGGCTGCAGTGTGTTTCTTCTATCGCCTGCTGCTGGCTTATTTCCATTACTCGATACACTTGGTGTTGATTCACCGAACGGACTCTGCGTAACGAGATCGACAGAAGAACCGTTCATTTTCTTTGACTTTGTTTTTGCCTTTGGAGTTGACCAAGAGCTTGAACTAAAGAGATTTGTCATCGATTTGGCCTTCCGCATTTCGCCATCAGCCATCAGATTCGTCCATAATTGGTCGGCAGATAGCTTAGACGACGGCGACAGGTCATTGTTGCTTTGTCTGGAAGCAGCTGATCCACTTCCCCAGCGCCGGCGGCATGTCCGCTCGTGTGAGCCCATTTGATGACGTTTCAACGTAGTGCCACATAAGTAACAGCGCTGCATGGTCTTGATCGACACGTCGGCTGAGTCAACCGATTTCCTCGAGTCGTCTGACGCCGTGTCGGACGGGCCAGTTCCGATAGGGACCTCGGGTTCGTCATCCTGTAGTCGTAATAGACACTCCTTTTCGTGAACTACCAGTTCTTCCAGTCGTAGACTCACTTGGCAAATGTAGCACGAGCCACGACTTCCAGCGCCGTTAGCCAAAGAAGCCATTTCGAAATCGCAAAGCGCGTTTGCACGGATGGGCGAGAGTAGAACTATTGATCAAGCAAGCAGCTGATCGCAGGATATTTCCATTGGCCAGATTATGCCTGAAAGGAGACCAAATTAATTCCCGTTAATCTAACAGAGTGATCTTGCATGACAAAATCGTCAAACGGGTAACTAAAACACACACACGTCGGTTCGGGGTTTCATCGTGTGGTGATCAGCGGTTACAGTTTACATCTAGCATCAAGACAAAGCAAGGGCGGCCAGCTGAAACGCCATTCAACCCTCCTGCTGCGGCCATCATAATAACGCCGGACTAGGAATTGATTGATGTAATTGGCAATAGAAAGATTTCACCCTACTTAGTAAAAACGTGAATTGCTACCAAGAATCACTTGAGGAGACTAAAATACAAGAACCACATCGCTTGATCTCAAAATCGGGCAATTACGGGGAACAAAGCCGACAGAATTCTAGCGTCCACGGCGTAGACTCTACAGCACCGGATCGTTCCAATCTGGAGCTGACCGACAAAACCAAAACAGCTAGAAAACTGTTCCTTTGTATCTTCAAATCTAATCTGCCATCCCTAACATGTAGATTGATCAGGAAGCTAGACGGCCAAGCCACCTTTGCATGGTTCAAACTGATTCCCACGCCGCCATTAATAGATGTTACTCATTTTTATAACTTAATCCCTTTTCAACATGATGAAAAATAATTAAAACTGGCAGCTGTACCCTTTGCAATTCAATTAACAACTCGGAACATTTTGAAAACAAACGTTGAATTCTTGGATGGAATAATATCGATTTCCAGACGGAAACAGTGGCGAAGCTCCAGGTCAATTTTCAATAACTATTCCAGCTGAGCCAGGGCGTGTAACTAAAAAGAAGACCAAATGCGTAGCTATGCCAAGGGTGTGAACAGAGTGTTGCCTGGTAACCAAGGTACACTAACAGAGCACATAAATAGACAACATTGCGTGAACAACAGATCAGTGACGTCATTTAAGTAAGACCTTGCGAAAGTTTGAACAAGTGTGTCAAACACTCCTAACTTTGGAATTTGTTATAATTCATTTGTAAATATACTTCTACATGTAACAACACGTAAGTACGCAAGCAACTTAGGACTGCGCGATAATATATTCTTTTGAATATGTTTTGAACGAGAGCTTTTGTCGATGGAGGAGTTGGTCGAAAGAGGCGCGAACAAAACGAACAATAATGCGCTGAAATTACCCGACCGACAAATCACAACCAATTCAAAGGGCAGTGAGTTTCCCGTTGCTGGGATGCCTTCCGAGAGAAAACATTAACCAGAAAGGATACTTCTTGGCGTTGGGTAAATATCACTGTTTAAAAACGTGTAGTTAGTTCAAGGCCAAGGCGAAAAACAAACTCTGGCCCATTATACAAATCTTTAGCTGAGGACAATCACATGGCATGTGAACGTAAACACAGAAAGTATGTCAATTCAACTGCTTTGCAGGCTTGAAAGCTCATACTAAATCAAAGCAAGCACAAACAACCGGCGAGGTGCAATATTGCTTTCAAGCGAAAGACGAGAAGGCATCAAACCAAGCCACGAGTCTTGGTCGCATCACAAACAGCTCAAATTCTAGCGACTCCCAACGGCAATTCAACAGATATTCTACAGAATATACAAAGACATGATTTTTAAATATACGAATACAAACCTCACCTGTTTTACTTCATGTCTGGTGTAAACCAAAGCCAGCTGAAATCTATATTTGAGAATGAACGACAAGCAGGTCCTCCGCCGAAGGCTGCCGAAGGAAAACAACGAGCGTGCGGCAAACGAGGCGGTCATTAGGAGGATTCGCAAGAGCACCGAAGCGAGACAGCCTGTTGTTGCAATGTAACAACGGACATTGTAGTTAAAATAACTTATGGAATAACTGTGGTTGCAATGTACTGTACATAGAAGCATCGACCATGTTATAGTAATGAGGTTGGAATGATTAAGAGATGAAAAGACTTTGAAATATCAGACTTACTTTCAATTTGTTTCACAGGTAATATACGATGGCCTTCGATCGCATCCCCTGTAAAAATGTTTGACAACTTTGTGGAATGCTACAAAATACGTTTGCTTGTTTTCTTTTATTATCAACATACCTCAATACAGGTGTGTGGTAAATAAATGCAAGATATTTTACACGTTCAAGGCTGCAGGACAATACAATAAAACTATTTGAAATTAAAGCAGAGATGGAGATCACAAAATATACCAACAATGTTGTAAGACCATGCATATTCTACTTTAAAGAAAGTTTCCCTTTGTACTTCGTAACCTAAATGTTTCCTTCAGAAAACAACAGAATTGCGTACTGTACACACAATCACAGCTAAACAATAGATACTGACTCGAATGATTTTAATGATGATAGGAATTTTCTAATGTTCTCCAATTGTTGACGTCAATTTACGGTAAATTAAAAACTGCATGAATGAACATTCACCGAAGAGGCTACACTTCGCGTGACACCCACGACAAATTTAATATCCTAACGCTGCAGGATCTTGTGTAAGTAGGCAAAGAATAAAAGAACAGTACTGTCGCAAGTTTGGAAAGCGTTGCAGTTAAGTAGAGGCAGTATAGTCGACATTCTCAGATTCACAATAAAATCAACAGGGATTAATCAACGTTGAAAACTGCATCGCATGGACTATGATTTTCTTTAGACAATACTTCCGGTCCTGTTCTTTAACTCTGTAGATTAATTAAGAATATTACATAATTGAATGGGTAATTACTAATTCGTAATTTCTTTTACTCAAAAGATTCTGAGAAAGGCTTCACTAAATTTCCTCAAGCAGCGTCCACTTTGAAAGCAATTTGAAACGAAGGATCTAGTCCAATTGAGAATAATCTGTAACGGTAAACGTTCCTCGTTTGCAGATGTTTGCAGCATGCTTTCGAGCGTTATGAGGTAACCAAAAAGCAACTATTCCAGACAATTTCAATGGTTACTTTGCTTTGATTGACAATGGATTGTCAGTAAGGGTTTAGCTGCTAAGAGAATTACGTCAAAATTCGCCACAGGAATCGCGATAAAGAGGTCACAGCGACAGTTAATCTCCTATCGCACAGTAAGACTTTTTATTGGAAAAGGCCACCATGGAAAAAGGTATCTCTTTGCGGTTTCCTTTCAAATACTTTCCAAAGACATATTCAAATGTCAGCGAGACAAATGCAGCTTAGTGCAGTAGATGGAAAAGTAACTAAATCTTTCACTCTAGCATCCAAAATGTGACGTGGGTGGTTGACTGTCAAAGTCAGTCGCTTCAGCATTGAAACCGTCAAGGGAACATTAGTTTTAACACGGCAGATTTTCTTAGGAGTTTGTGGCAGGGTTTCAGATCCCCGGCAATGAACTCCAGCGCATGTCCCTGTTGTAACGCGCGCAGAAGAGCATTAATTAGCATGGATAATTGGATATTTATGTTGAATTTCAGTTTCATATATAGTTATCTTCTTCTAGTCTTCCTCTGGACATGGAATTGGAAAATCACAGCTTTTGCAAACATTATCAGACTTTTCTAAGAATCCAATCCGTATTCGAAAGAGTTTTATTGAGTTCTTGCATATCATGCCGAATAGTTTTTATTAAAGGCACTACAGCAATGGATAACACACATAGTCAAGTTAAAGTCAATCAGCGTTGGTTACATACTATATACGTGTGCACTTGTGCATTGCAAACGTTCCAAGTCCATTACACAAGAGGACAAAAGCAGCAGCAGCTGAAAGTGAAACTTAATGATGACATGGGCTATGTCTATACGTTGGAATATTAGTCTATTTTTACTTGCTTAATTCTCAAGGTATAAAAATATTGAATAAGATTACATTTACCTTTTCGTATCCATCATTCATGTGTATTCATTGGTAAAAATCAACCAAGAATACTCGCAAAGAAGGCACCCTTAAGTGTGTACTTGTACTATACGGATTACAAACATATCAAATACTATTTCACTACATTAATTCAGATATAAATTTATCATCATCATCGTCATCCGAATTTACTTTTCCGATAGTGACCCAATAAGCTAAAAATCTTGTCTCACTTCTAGCGATTTTTCCACAAATGCCAAGCTGACGCTGTAGCGCAAACTTCATTAACCTGGTAGCGGTTATTGATCAACATCATCATTTCAATCACGAATCCAATGAGCTGAGGTCGCAGACTAATACTTATAATAAAATTCGTACATGCAAAATATATACATAATTGAATAAAACTTCAAAATTTTTACAAGGCTTTTTGTATAATGTTAGTTTTTACCTAAGATGTTTTTTGATAATTGAGTTGAATCTGGCACCACCTGCAATCGACTTGATGCGCAATGGCAGAAGGTTCCATGGACGGGAACCCAGCAGCCTGAAAGGAGTGACGATGGCTGGACTTGATGTAGATTATTATTAATTGAAGATCGTGTAATATTGTAATTGAAGAGAATGGAGGTTGGAAAGCTCTCTGATCAATGGAGGTGCATCATGATACTGTTGAATGTTCTGCGTCATGAAGGGAAGCTGATGATACTGGATCCTGATTTCGAGGCTTAACCGCTCAAGGTTGTTGAGAAGTTGGGTGACAGGTGTTCTGTAGTTGCAGTCAAGGATCATCCTGAGTCCTCTGTTCTGCACAGCTCGCTGGAGACAGGTGGTATGTTATTCTTTACAGTTCCCCTTAGACGACTTATTGAGTAATTAAATGGTTACTATCGTCTAGAAGATTGGCTCGTCTTTCTGCCCATATATAGCCTTCGTTACAGTACCTGATGATTGCTGACAATTTGAGATGCGGATAAATAATGTACAATAAACGAAAGAAATTTGGTATTTTATATGATGAAAGTGGTCTACAATTATCTACAAATTACTCAAAGTTATCTGAACCTAAAAATGACTGCTTAAAAAGTCCTATTTACAAATTAAAAATGTTCTAAATAAATAGTTGACAGTATCACAGCGATGGGATACGATCCAACAACTCATAATTGCTGTCCAGCGTGAAGTAATTTGCCAATCTTCATCCCTTACGTTCAACGAGCAGCTTCCAGTTTGTCGCAATACATGCCAGGGACTTTTTAAAGGAATGGTCAGTGCCAGAGGGACCAAGAGAAGAAGGAAACTTCATCTAAAAATGTTACACTTATACAGACACTCAGCTACTCACACACGCAACAAAGAGGAAACTAACAAGAGTGGTGCTAACGGAAAAATAGCAAGAATGCGGTCCCTTACAAAAATAGCACTCAAATATTGTTTATTGAAATATTTGGCGATAAAATCTCTTCCAACAGAACAAGTAGCAACAGGGGATACCGCATTCTTGTGTTCTATAGCAGCAGAAATGCTCAGTTTGCCTTGGTGTCGTAAGACGCCGTTGGAACTCTGTTTCAGTGAATCAACAATCATCAACAAGCGTATGCTCAGATTTTGATGTTATGAGATCTGAAAACAGCATATTGTTGTTCAGTGCACTCTATCCAGGTAGTTAGGTTATTCAGAACTGATTCACACAACACTGGATTAAATGCTGAGAAAATCGAACTTCGTGATGTGCTGGGAATGCTATGCTTTCACTTTAAGGTTATTCTTACTGCCATTTATTCTTTAAACAACTCTTCATCTATATATTTAAAGCTTAATTTGGTGGTTGCTATTTGGTATTCAACAGGACCTTTCCCGGGTGTAAAGTTTAGTATGTGGGGGCTCAAGGGAGAACATGCCCCAGCTTGGTATTGATGTTAAAAGGCCCTATAATACCAGCTCTTCCTTCCTGTCCATTAAACTTAATGTCATGAGCTCTGCTCCCAAAATAATGACACTGTTGCCTAAAATCAATTTCAGGTCGACAACTATCCTGACACACGCATCGAAGGTACCTATAGAAAGGTTTGATAACAGATAACTTCATAGTCAAAGTTAAATTTAGTTTTCTACAGAATTCCATAATTCTTCCGACAGATACACATCAATACAAGATCAGAAATAAATAGATAAAGATTAATCTAACAAGCAAATACAATAATATCCTCAATAAAAAAACCTCTAAAATTACAACTTATTTACGAACTATTTACAAATTAAAACTTCATGCAACAGTTTGCTAGATGGGAGAGTTCCCAGGCCCGAGGCAGCATACATTCAATACATTGATATACATTGATATACATATGCCCCGGTATACATTGCTTCCAATGAAAGGACTAGAACGTCTTTCCAATGAAAGGATTAGAACGTCTTTCTGATAAGTACTGTGTCATCATTCATCAAATGAAACAGCTTTGCTGAACAAGATATTCAGGCACAATAACTCTTTCAAAAAATGTTTTTCAGAGCAGAATCGAAAAAGCTCAATGGTCTGTTTTGAAATGTTTGCTATGATTGTAATTCACTTTAGTTATGCCAAGCATTGTATGTAAAGTATGTCTAAGTATGATAATTTAAGTTATCTCGTAAGTAATAAGCGTTGCTGTCCAAGGTGGAAATGCTGCCTCGGTCCTGGGAACTCTCCCATCTAGCAAGCTGTTGGATGAAGTTTTTAATTTGTAAATAGTTCGTAAATAGGTTGCAATTTTAGAGGTATTTTTTAATTGAGGATATTATTGTATTTGCTTGTTAGATTAATTTGTATCTATTTATTTCTGATCTTCTATTTTTTTAAACTCTCGAATAAAATCTCATTGAGCATTTCAAAAAAAAAGTTATCTCGTAGCCTTCTCAAACCGCTTTTTATAGTTACAGTAGATTTTTAAACTCTTACACGTGGTGCAGTACCGTATTCACAAGAGAATAAGGATTTGCATCGAATATTTCGACATTGTTATGTTTTATTGTCTTTTGATCTGCCGACCTCTATATCTGCACGCTTTGCTGACTATACGCACGCTTTGCTGACTACGCACGCTATTGAGGCTGTACTCAGAGATATGGCTGCTGTACTTTCAATGATCGATCAACTACTTGAAAATAAATGAGACTTCTGAGGGAACAACAAACTAGACAACATCCAGTGCCATGAAAACGATATTATAAGCTACATGTTGTGAACAAACTAATGAAATCCCCCTCAGAAATTTCTGAAGGATGATATGTTATCTGCGAAGCTTTCGAGTTCATTTGAACTGCGTTTCATATCTCGATGTGTTTCTTTGTTATAAAACCATAATGAATGTGAGTGATTGACAGCAATGGAGCAATCAAATACTGAAACAGAATACTGTACAATTAAACATTACAGCAACAGCATTAACATTCTTAGTACTTTTCTTGCTACAGATAGTGAGTGCCCATTCGCCGGATCCATCACTTCCTTGATCGAAGAGGGAAGTCCATTCCACAGATGTGCCTCAGCGCATAGAAAGGAACTTTTGTGACTGAATTGAATGTATAATGCTATTGTATGGGGAAGATCGCGTTTTTATAGTGAGTGTGTAGCGAGCTATATAGTAGAGGAAAAAGTATCCGGAATGAATGGGATATGCAAAGTATGAACGTGACCATTACAAGTGGAAGAACTCATAATATTACCTCAACTAAAATTAGCCTGTTCTATTTAAAATATTAAAATTCCTCGAAGGTTTCTCCAGCTTTGAAGATGCCAAGAATGCTTGAGTATTCTCCTTGATAGCCATGCTGCTTCGCTGGACAGGGGAGAGCTGACGGTACTGCAGTTGTTCACTCACTTTTCCGAACAGCAGCTGAAATGTCTGTGATTCCTCTCTGTCCACCCCTTCGATATGCAATCTATGTCAATATGCGACCATGCACTGTTCCGTACAACGTGGAATGAGCAAGCATCCAAAGCAACGCCCTTAATCAATGAAACTAGATGGTTTCAATAGAGTGTGAGAAGACAAGAAAGATAAGAGGCACGTCTGTGTTTGATAGCATCTGTATTGTAATATAAAGAGGAAGTACCCTTTGATATAGCTCTTCGAATCGTGTTTTTAATCTTGAAAAGATGTCGATCTTTGTGTTCAACAACAGTGAGGTAATAAACGGAGTTATCTGTAGTGATTGGCATTTTCAGACAATACCATCATTGACTCGGTTATCATTCTTGATGACAGGCGAAACAGGTCATCGTTTATTTACTGGAAATTATAACAATGAGGTATTACAAACGTGACATCGTAAATTGCCTTTGGTGCTGCATTGTGTTAACAATCAACAACCAAAGGTCCTCTGGTGACCGTACAGGTCGATGTTTGACCTTGTTTTGAAGCCATGTAGACAGCCACTAGCTGCAGTTTGTTTCCTTGGGCTGAATCTATCCGTGGGCAGCATATTCGTCGCTCATGTTAGCTGGTCGATAAGATATTATGTAGGCGAAATTTGAGATTGGCGCCAGTTCCATCACCTCGAGCGATATAAGTCAGCTCTGAAACTGTTGAAAGACAGCTGTGAGTGTAATCGTGTTTATTTACAGGGTAAATGAAAGTGACTATTGACTTTCCAGTTAAGCCTTTTGTATCTACAGTTGGCAATTTAATTGTCATTGACATGAACTGACGAGGTCATCTGATTGGCTGCAGTTGGATAAGGGCCCGCCCTTCATGCCTGTCGGGTCGCCCAGGTGACCGTGAGAATAGGGCTGCCCAATCGTCCAGTCGGCCATTGTTGTTGGCAAACGCAGCGTGCAAGCTGCAGCACAGCCGAACCAAAAGACAACGGGGAAAATTCTGTGCATTCCGCCGTACTCAACGACGAAACAAGATGCCTAACACAATAGGATGCAACCCGACGTGACGACTGACGTGTTTTCTACGCTCTGTTGATGGTAAGTTGAGCAAACGACAGACAAAAGCCGTTTCTCGCCGTCGACTGCTCTTCTCCTTCCTTTTCTAATCTGTTGGGAATCAACCCACGCCGGCTGTTTAACCACAACATCTTTGAACAACATCTGTTGAGCTGACGAGGACGAAAGCTCTCTGTATTTGGCACACTGCGAATCACGCGGTGTTTTATTTGATGGCGTTTTGAGAAGGACTGACGGCCAGACGCCAATTTTCTGCCCAAGTTGGCCAAGTTTTTAGTCTGTTATGCAGCAGCCCCATCACAGTGTGGAACTTCGACAGCCATTTGAGGTGAAGCGTGAACCAAGGAATGATCAGGTACGGCTCGCTTGTTTTTTTCTCGTTTTTGCATTGTATATTGGCCTGTTTGAATTGCATAATAGGTAGTCTGGTTTTTACTTTCCTTGTCATGTTTCAAATTGGTCGCGTTTGATGATTCAATTTTTTAATTTGCGGTTCGTTCACGTCTGTAATTGTTCTTCCTCTTGCGCCTGGAAATGGCTCAAGGTAAAATTCCCGTTCTGCATTGCTCCGCTGTTTGTTGCCGCGAGAGACTCGCCCATGGCAACAGTCTTATCTGCATTTGGCTGACTTGTCATTTGACAGCCGGTCGATTCTGGTCGATAACAATTTGTACAGCACGAATCAAGGGCCTGCTTCATGAGTTCATTCAAAAGAATTTATTGTAGACAGCGGATCAGTTGAGGTTAAACTCAAACAAGTCAGACTTGTCTGCACGGGAGCTGCCCGCTTTCTATTTTCGATGCCTGCGGAGTCGTATTGTTCTATTGTTCTTCCAATTCACATTGAAGTTGCTGTATTTGTTCCGCGCTTGAATGGTGTCTAAGATTCGCTGAGGATCACTGTGATGGGAACGAGAAAGAAGATTTGTGGCGTGTCACTTCCCACAACTCGTCAGATCGTATTTCCCCCTAAAACTAATGCGATTTTATCCCGGCTTTTGTCGATGTGGTCCCTTTGCGCTGGACTGTACTTGAGATTACTATCTCTCTCTTCACCCTGCTGTAGTCTCCCAATCAATTTCTAGGAAAGATTGCGAGCGCCTGTATGATGCGAACAAAGATTGGCTGTCGTAGATGCTCGTGATAGTGGTTTTCCGCCGCCTTATCTGAGGTGGAAGTTCTGTCGATTTCTACGTCACGGCAAGATCACATTGAATGGGCTTTTGTCCGCATGACTGGTGTCTGATTTCATGTCTTATCAGCTCTCCGCAATTATCCATGCATGGGGCCATATCGTCACAGGATTGTGGCCCCAACAGATAATGGAGGCTTGTAAGCTGTTTGCATAGAAACGTACTCTTTTTGGTTCCTGCTGCACCCTTTGGGGACATTGACCGACTGAGGAATTCTGTCATTCTTCCATGCTGCCTTTTCTCACCTTTTTAAATATCTTTCATGATCAAGAATCATTACAAAAGGAAAGTATGAAGTCGAATTAGAGGAATGTCTGGAATAATTAGCCCATTTAGTTTCAAAATTGCTGTGTGGCTGCAATTGATCGCAAGGCTGTTGAGAATCACAGCACGAAACCGTAGGTAAGTGTGGGAGTGCGCTGTTGTAGTCTAGGCTAGTCATACAGTTCTGGAACATATGATGGATTGATAGCCAGCCTGTGCAAAGACGCGGGAGTACATGTTGCAAGAAAATAAGATTACAAGGTACAAGATGTCTAATAGCAAGTGCTGATCAACTGTCAAGAAACAGCTGTCTTTCTAAAGATGTGAAGCGGTGAATGGGAAGGCGTAGATCACTTGGAGCACACAGACGAAAGGACGACTGACAAACGAGAACGGTGGTCAGTGAAGGAAGTGAAAGCAGCCACAAAAGTTGCTTTTATTTGACAAGGATTGTGGACCGTACAATGGCGTACATACATCTAGAGATGATGGATGAGTGTTGGCATGTTCGGCCAAGCTTGATATCCTACCGACAATCCAGACTGTCATGCCGAGGCCAGACGCCTAATTTACGGTTTCTTCATTGTGAAGGACGCAAGGTGTTCATTAATTATTAGTCTCGATGCTGGTGTAGATGCTTGATAACACAGGCACAACACCATGCGAGTCTTAGAATGCATGACAACATCAAGGCAGTACAACTGTTAATTTTTCTGCATTTAGTGAACATTCCTTTGGCATAATCCACAGTGAAAAAATGATATACCCTATACCTAATTAAACCTATTTGGGAGAGAATAATGGATCTGTTCCAACAGTTTGCCTTGTTGTTGTTTTACCTTGTACATTTCCCATTTCTGGTAATTTAGGAGTGATTTCTTGGTGATCGCTAACATTGTCCAATGTCCATTGTATTGGATAAGAGGCTGCTGCAATCACAAGGACACAACAACAGCGACAATAATACCAATAATAGTATTTGATATGGGGATATCCCAATCTGATCTCAATATGATTTAATTTTGCCCAATCCAATTTGAAAACTGAGAAAATGGTTTACAAGATGATCCAATATCAATAGAACACTATTGTTATTTATTATGGACAATTTTCATTCATTTATCGATTTTGAATTTTTCATTTAGACTCAGATATAGTTCAAGGTATCCTGGTTATTGGTGCCGATTTTAACACGTCCACATCGGCCTCAAAAAGAACGAGTCCGATATGCGGAGCAGCAGATTACTGAAACGTTTGACAGTACTACCTGAACAGGCCCACTTATGTCCAATTGAAGCTAGTTTTTTTTATTGTGTTTGACAAAATTATGATTTTTTGCTTTTTTTTAATTTCGAAAAAAGAAAGGATGATATTGTCTGAACCTATGAGGTTGACATGCGCTGTATTACATATTGGCCTGCTTATAACTAACCCACTATCCATGGCTTTGAATAGCCTGTTGTAGCTTTGGACGCAAAATATTCCACTCGATACTTCTGTGTCCTCATAACAAGATGCCTCAGTATGACGTTTTGTTTATGTCTCCGCTAATTTGTGAGGCTGCATAGTTCCATTAAGGATCAAGACTGCTAAATTTGACGAATGTGCTTGAACATGAGTTTGACAAGGTTGGCAATTGGCCAATTGCATGTGATAATGTTGATTGTAATCTGTTATTTGTAATCCGACAGCAGAACTGTAAAAGCAGGAATTTATCCCCATAAACTTCATGCTGTAGTTATATTTCAGAGGTTACTCAGTGAGGGAAAGCACTTTATGATCATTTGCTTAGCTTTCAGCCTTACAACAGTTCCTGTGTGATGTGTATATTACGTTATGTATTAGCCTTCGTAAATTTTAGAGGGCCTATTAGAAAGGAGATAGAAAGCTTGTGCTTAACGTACCCACTGGATAGTGCAGTCCTGGTCTTACTGGCGGTAGGCAATAAGGTCTATTTCTTCAGTTTTCCTTTTGTGGTCATCAGCGGGTGGTTTATCGAACAACTTTATATGTAGCGCCACGTTTTCACTGTTAGCTGAATCGCAGGCAGACATATATGGACTCCTACTCTTATCGCAGCAGCTTTCTTTGTGTCTCGTCTGAGCTTATAACAACAATTGCAGCATTGGCAGCTAATGATATTGCAGCCAGCAGTACAGCCGAATGGCTACCAGATTTGCAACGGCCCATTGTGTAACCCAAGATGGTAGCCTTTGTCTTCAGAAAGCAAAAAGGATTTTCTGTTGAATATGACACCAAGTTTCAATGTTTTTGCATGGCAGGCTTCTTTATATAGATGCGCATGGGTATAATTTGCTGCATTGTGCTATATCCAACACTGAATTTTCCGTGTGGGTACAGAATCATCTGCTTTAGACATGTGCAGAGACGAGTAAGCACTACTGGGTTATAGAGCTTGCTATTGCAGACAAGAGTGACAGACCTCTCTTGCGTAAGACAGACGTCTTTGGGGCGGTTTGTTATCCAACTTGATATATGAAAAAGAGTTTGGGAATTATAACATGTGATTGTTCAAGCTTGCTGATCTTTTCTCCTTTCTTCATTGCACAGAAGTGGAATCCGCAACAAGCAATGGAAGCGTTTCCCAAACAGATGATTTACCCACGATCTCATCCATCACACAAACTTATGCAGCAACAGCAGCAGTTACACCAACATCAAGTCCAAGCTCAACAGCAATACCTTCATGCGCAGCATGCTGGAATGCCAGTCGGCCCAGCAGCTGCCTCGTCGCATGGTGGACCATATAAGGTTCCTATATTCAATTTCACTGCTCATGACCTTGGCGTCTATCTGTATGGCAAGCAGGATTTAAGAATGGTTCGCATTGAATCCAGAAGTGCAGATGGAAACAAACAGCAGAAGGATAAGGGAAAACCAGCAAAATGTGAGTGATCATTGATTATCTTTTCATGCAATGTACCCATCTAACAATGAATCAGTCTGTCTTATTATTAGGCAGATGCTAGTGACTTTCTACTAGCATCTTTTTTCTTTATTTTTTCTCTGTTATTCAGTAGGCCACTTTTACTGTAATACACGCTGACCTGTGTCGGTATTCTATAAACCATAGTGGCCCAGAAGGAGACACACAACTCCTTACCATGTCACCTGACGATGACAACAGAGCTTACCACAATGTTAACTGTAGAGTATTGCCTTATTGGTAAATGCAAGAGAAAGATAAATGCTGCTGATGATGAATGCTTAATTAAGTAACCATTTTTCCACGCAAGCGATCAGCTTGAGAGCTTGTCTCCCCTCTGTTTCTATATCTTCCTGTGTTCACCACTTGTTGGTTGATTATTGTTGTCAACGATACTAGTTTTGTCGGTATGATGTAGAAGCTAGTACGTGTGGCTGCCAGTCAGGCGTACCGGGTTCGATTCCCGACCCAGCCGACACATATATTCGTTGTCTTCTGTGGTTTTAATGTTTGAGGGCCCCAAGGGAGACAAGCCATCGGCTTATTAGGCTTCCCTCGTTAAGTAAGGTGACATTTGCATTTATTTACAACAATGCAGACTTAATTTTGGGCGAGAATGTGCATCGAAATGTCAAGGAACAGAGTCAGTTGTCTTATCTTTGTAACATTAGTGTAATTGAGGATTTGGCAGAAATTCCAGAATTTTTATGTTATTTTTCGCATATTGCAGACCCATGTTAAACTGTTCCAGCATGTCCAGAAATGCTTTTGGAATGCTCAAGCCTGCATTGTTTGATGAGATACAGTAGCTAGCATGTTCTTATTAGTTATTACTGGCCGTGACGCACCTTAATTAAACTACTGTTTGTAATGCCATACACAACGAAACAAACACAACAGTTGACCATTACAAATAGCAAATCACTCGAGAAAGCATTGTTCGCTTTCAGAAGTCACTAAACAGTTCAGACACAAAAACTACAGAGAACTTGCAAAACAAACTCAAAGCAATCATGTAAGCAATTTGTGAAATTGAAAGATAGTCAGTTATTCCTGCTCTGAACGCGAACTATGACAGCATTGCTGACTCAGATGACAATGCCAATTATGCCATTGATACTCATCAGTAAGCAAGAATAATCAGGTCATGTCAAATTATGTAACTAGTCTGTGGGAAGGTAAGCCTGTTGTCCTGTCGTCTTGGCTGCGATCGCTCAAGCGCATCCACCCCCAACTGATGCCTTATTGTGATAATGAACAATTGATGGTAGAGAATGAGTCAAAGTCTTTGCGGTCATTGCTTTTATTTCACGTTGATTGCCGTATTGTTTGCATTGTCTTACTGGGTCGCGCTGACATGAACTCCATGTGAACGTCTTTCGTCTGTTTGTCAGGGTGTGACATGTGTCAGGAGATTCGATTCGGGGAGTGTCACAAGCACGGACCCCTTACCAGTGCTCCGTCTCACTCCGCTGTCCCCATCAATGCGCCAATGTCGTATGCCATCTCAACATTCCCCGACGAGGTGGGCCTATGCATATCGGGGCTTCCGTTCGCTGGCTATGGGGTGTTCGCCAGGCAGACGATTCCCACTGGCACGTGGATAGGGCCATACGAAGGCACCAGGATCCCCTTCGAAGAGGGTGTCAAGAAAATGAACAAGGACACGCCATTCCTATGGGAGGTCAGTATATTACGCTTATGCTCAATCGTTCTTGTAATCTCGTGCACATCTAATTGGCGTGTACTTTTGAATTGTTATGCAAACCTGTCGCCGCGATCATTAGTCACGAACGTCTGGACCATACAGAGACACTGGCATCGCCAATGCTGTCTGGGGCCATCTGGAGATCATGACCGAACCCTGTGAGAATGAGTGAGCCATGCCAGTTAGCGGTCTCTCTTGATAAGGGTTGCCTAGGAGGGTGATCGGGGCAACTAATTGCAAATGCGCTGAAATGAAACGCGCTCGGACTGGCAATGCCTGCGTGGCAAACAGACATCCTGTACGCTACACCCCATGAGCGACACACGATTGATAGGCAGGAATTATGCTGCTGCACCAGGCAGAGGACAGAACTGAAGATCATATCCGATTCATCACAATGCTCTCGTGTCGCTAGTTCGTCATTAATTGTCATCTGTCTTGTTCCGCCCGCTAAGCACAATGCCGATGGTATGAATTTTCGGCCTTGCTTTTGGACTAGCACTAAAACATTGACGTTGCTTTATCCCTCACCTTCTCATCATTTTAGTTTGCCATGATTAGTTGTTTGTTGACAATAATTGGTGTTTTTGGTTTGTAGATTTGTGCTAATGGCCGTGTGAGTCACTTTCTCGATGCAAGCGACGAGAACAGCTCAAGTTGGATGCGTTTTATCCAGTGCGCGCGCTTCAAGGAGGAGCAGAATCTCTTCGTGTTTCAGTACTGTGCTACCATTTACTACCGCGCCTTCAAAGACGTACCGCCAGGCGTCGAGCTGCTCGTCTGGTACGACGAGAAATACCCGCATCTGTTCGGCTTGCCACTGGAGATCAACGACATGGCCACGTGCTCAGTAGAAAGTAAGAGGCAACACTCAATTGTTGATTTGTGATTGTTGAAGCTGTTCTTGCAGTCGCGGTTATAAACACGCTAGCGTGGCTCGTGCAAGAAGAGTTTACGAAACATGTAACACAAACCACTTTAACGTGTAATTCGCTAAGTTGCAAATTGCGGTAAAAGTGGATCGTGGATTTGCCTTATGGGTTGTCGGTTGGATTCCTGCTTAGAATGGTTTATTTACGTGATCTTCGCAGGTCCAACATGCTTTCCAGGTGCGCGGTGGGCTTCCTTTTGCTTTCTCTTTATTCGATGCGTTGAATTTGTCGCAGGTATTCAAACGTCGGGTGACATGAAACAACCTCCCGGCGAAGGACTGATGAGCACATCTGCGATGATCCCGTCCAGCGGCAGTAGTCACCCAAGCGACGTTGCGCATGCCCAGGCGGCAGAGATGATGCGCCGTGACCTCGGCAAGGGTTCGTCGTCCTCCGTGTCGTCATCGTTCGCCTTCCCCCGTCCCACCGGCATGACGCACCCTGCTGCTCCGCCACATCTCGCCTCGTCCGGTGGCTTCCACGCTGGCCCCCTACCCGTTCACATTCGACAGCGTCAGGATCTACCTCACCCTGCCGCTATGTCCGTTTATGGTCAACAGCTCCCCGGCGGACCTGTCTCCATGCGCCAATCGTCACCAGCTATCAGTGCGTCTGGTCCTCCCTCTGGTCCAGGCATGCAAGATGAGACGCGACCCCCTAACGCACCGCTACCGGTTCAACTCATCGACAAGGCACGAGCAGCTCACGAGGAAGCAGCGCACTACGGCGTGGCCGACGCGAAAATGGACACAACGACGTTGATGCCGAACGATGCAGTCTCTCAGGTTCCGTCGTCTGCGGCTGCGACGGCGCCTGGTCGTGTGATGCTGGGTAGACCGGTAGGATCATCGTCGTCACTGGCAAGCGACGGTAGCAACGAAGAAAGAAAGACTCCTGACAAACCAGCGCAATATCATCCTGACTTTGTTGCCGTCCCATTCGGACCGAACTCATGGCAGTGGACGTGCAACAATTGCGGAAAGTCATTTAATCATAAGTCAATGCTGCACAATCACGTTTGCACGCGGCCGTCCCAGCCAGGACCTTACCGCCGCGACCGCAGTCCCTTTAACGATGGGGCCGACCCACGCGAACACTTGGAAGCGCACCGCGATCGACCATACAAGTGTCGCTTCTGCGCGAGAACATTTGCAGGCGCAACGACGCTGAACAATCACATGCGCACGCACACAGGCGAGCGGATGTTCGAAGGCCCGCGTCGTCTAGGCAACGCGTGACGCAGGCAGTGAGTAGACACGTGACTCTTGCGTGTTTATGTTGATTTTTATGTAGCAAGGAGGGTCCTTTTAGAGATGTAATGCCCTCGGGTTTCTACGGCATGTTATATCGAATGTTAAGATTTGTATTTTTCAACTGTAAATCGACTGGCACGACCGGTCCCTTATCCCGGCCCCACCAAAACAATCACCACTTCGTTCTTTACGCTCACTATTGTACATATGCTCCCATTGCATACACCCCCTTCTCCCCCAATTCCTCTAGCAGACGATTTCCGAACATTTCAACGAGATCATTGTTCCAGTTGTAAAAGTGAAGTTAGGTTCGAACTGTTGCATTGAAGTGTTACTGAATGCGTAAATTACTCGTTACGACATGAGGTTTTTGTTAAATGTTTGTTGGAATCGCTTGCACTAGACTATTGTCAACTGGATGATATCTGTTTGTCTTCTCTTGTAATAATCTTGCGTGTAACATATCGATCAGAGGACAGAAGGGAGAGAGACATCAAAGAACACGGCGAGCGATCGCCTCACTCAACGACTATGCAATCACTGAATATGCTTCCCAATAACACTGGAACAACACATAAATTACACCTTACATGGAAACATCAATGTCGCAGGATGGATTGCTACGTTCCTCTGACACAGCAACCCGCCGTGTCAAAGCAAAAGCAAACGTATCGCCTTGAAGTATCCATGCCTTTCGAACTCCTTAACACCTTAAATACCTCAATGGATTGATCTGTCGTCTGTCTTATCGTGACTGGTAGGCTGACCGAAAGCAATTCAAAGGAAACAGTTACATTTGGGACGCCTATCCTTCAGCAGTCGAAAGATAAAGTGATATAGAACTAGAAATATTTGACTTCTCAGCATATGCAACATTATCGCTGGCAGACGCTGGACAATCGACAAACTGAGAAGAACTACACACAATCACGGCATTGAACACAATTTCGATATTTCCATAACTTTATTCGTAACAGTAAACTTAACAGAAGAAAACTGAATAGAAGGCGAAATCTGAAGATTTGTGGCGTGATGCCGCAATTGACATTAAACTGAACTGCTAAATTAAAACATGTGTACGGGTGTTAGACTAGATCTGGATCAGATTACATTACGAATAATTAGCATAATTAACGACAGATTAAATTATTGTTCTGTGCGGTTCTTCAGCGGAACAGAAGCCCTAGGCGGAATTGTTCGATGCTATGCCCCGGGTCAGGTAACATTCCAATAAGAAAATTGATATGTGTAAACGTTCGCTCTTTTGATCCATAGGTCGTGGTAGTGTTCGCCTGCTGCATTATTTCGAAAGCTCCGGGGGCAGGCCCTTGCCTTTCACTCCCTAAATCCACCAATTTTCCTCTTGACTGGCATGAAAAGCTGTGCCTTGTCGTCAATCGTCAATTCATGGTAGTGATAAGATTAATTTCATTCCATTCGGAATAGATAATGATACTTCGTGTGATAATAACTAATAATTACAGTTTTTCGTCAGTTGGTTGGTCATCAAATCCTCAGGTCGTACTGCGTCGTAGGCTTGATGATAACACAGTACAGTCAAACCTGTATCAGCGGCCACCTCTATAGAGCAGCCACCTGTGTATAAAGGCCACTCTTCATAACCCGAAAATGATACTTTCTATAGAAATCAACCTGGACATAAAAGCCACATGTCTATAAAAGTCACTTTTCTCAGGTCCAAAAGATGACCATTATAGACAGGTTTTACTGTATTGTACTTCTGTGGATCGGAACTTGCGAATGTTTGTGAAGTGGCAAAATAATATGCCTAAAAGACAAAGTTGCTAGGCGCTATCAATTTCAAGTCACATGAGAAAGTCACGAGTTCAAGGTTCAAGCTCTCTTTTAATAATATTTCCTTGTTAGGACAATGCCGTACGTGTAGCTTCAGTGGTTTGGCCTGTAACATCTTTGGAATGTTAACTATTGCGAGTGAATCATGCACACGCCGCAGTAAAGGTCTTCTACCATTGTCTGTCATTTGACCTCGTGAGAGTTGAGAACGAGGCGTGCTGCATCATTCAAGATGGCTGCCAAGGTGCTGCCTGCTGCTTGATTCATTTTCACAAGTTTGAGAGCCACGTCGGGGCAAAGGTGAGGTGCGCTCTCTCCATTGCCTTCACCTCACTCAGCAGGATATTTCCTAAATTGCGGACAAAAGCAGCGTACCTTTCGAAGCACGCATACATGCTTTAGCTGGAGCAGCTGAATTAGTACCAGTTTTAAAGTCATGACTACATCGGACAATTCGCCAAGCCTAAGCGAAGACGAGGACGATGAATTTGCGGACGGTTCTCGAAAGTCGTCTCCACAGGACATATCTTTCGAGGGAACATTGTCGAAATGGACGAACTATATCAATGGTTGGCAAAACCGCTACGTTATACTTCAAAATGGAACGCTGTCATATTACAAATCCGAGTCAGATACTGCTTACGGATGCCGTGGGTCTGTCTCGTTGGGAAAAGCTAGAGTGGAGGTAGGTGGTCTGCTGTCAATATTTATTCAAAGAGTTCCAGAATGCGTGCGTGCTTGTTTGGGATCAAGGCCTGCTGATCTCTCAACTGGATAACAAATGTATTCGTGTCACTATCTTGGCTCTTGACTCTCATTAGTCATTAGGCCACTGACGTTGCGCGGCGAAGTTAGATCACCGTTATTCTGTGTTGAAGGGGGAACGGGGGGCGATCGTNGATTGATTTTACAATACGCTGATACTAACATGTTAAGCAAAGATTTATTGTTTCATTGTGGGAAAGACCCAATGACGCTCAACGCAAACACTGTGAAACATACTGCCTCACCAGTTTTCAGAGTATGGCACCGCTGCCCCCGAGATCTCTATTTTGCTAGCAACATGGCACACCTGGTGTAGGTCAAAAATATTTGGCAACTGAAGACAAAATAGGACATCCTTCGTATGATGTTTATTTTGAAGTTTATTTTTATTTATTTGTTTGATTTTCGCCCCTGAGAAGTACCCCTGAGTGATATTTTGTTGCAATTGCGCCCCTGCCCCTGAACATTTTGGCCTCTGCCGCCCCCGAGATCTCGGCGAGAAGTGCTATACTCTGCAAACTGGCTGCCTCAAGAATCGGTAGTCTTACAGAAGCGTATATTCACATGTAAATTAATTCTAGTTTAAACCTTGTACTGATTATGGGTATGAGAAATAAANACTCCTATCATCATCATCATACTGATTGTAACAACCCACAATTACCCACCTGTCATCTAGTCTTTGGCACTGATGAGGCCGAATTACCAGAGGATAATCGAAATGATTTATCCCAATTCGTTTTGAGTAGCATCCCCGGTCGCTGTATTAATATTTGCTCATTCTGATTATTTGGTTGACATTGCACATTGGACTACTGGAAAAGCTCTTGCGGAGAATCAAATAATCAGTCTGTCATGTTCTTGACGTAACAAAAAGAACGACACAGTATACTACCATAAATGGTGCTTATGTAAATGAAATGTATACAAAATGGACTTATGTAAATGGATTTAAATAGAAACCTCCTCTTTAGCAAACATTTATGATTCCTGCATTTGTAGTACTTTAGGTCTGCACTACATTTAATTCAAATGTATGCAGAATCTGTTTTAATATAAAACATTTTGGTTTCAAAACACTTAACAGGATGATTGGCATGCACTGTAGTAGGCAAAACACCTTTGAAGTCTTATAAACATTGCTACACACGTGCACCAGCATGAAAAGTAGGGCCCGCGCAGGGAACGCGTTCCCCGCGCGAAATCAGTCCCGAAATTCCGCACCGCGCATTTGAAAAAGAATCAACAAAATCCGCACAATATTGCCAATAAATTCAATTAGCATGTGTGAATTACGTCATCATAAAGAAAAAATCAGCGCTATCGTTGAAGCAGAAATTTAGCGTTCCCCGCGCAAAAGTAAAACTTTACATACAGGCACGTGCATAATTCGTAACAAGATGGAAATGGAATTGTTGCTAGGTCACATATTTTGTGACACATATACAAGATGATCAGTTTTCGTTTTCATGCCTTGATCTTCGTAGGATTGTTTTGCTTTCCACTCTCCAGTATGATAGAATTTCTGACTTTAGCTTGAAAGTAGCCAGCGACAGATTTGAAAGGTGCAGGGGAGGGAGCATTGAATCCTGGCCAAGAAACCCATTTGGCGGCGTGTTACAACGTATCCCGATTGGACAGGGCAAGGGGCCCCTTTGGCTCGAAGCAAATCCTGACTTAACCCTTGCCAAAATCTTGGGAGAACATTGGACAGCATGCACTCTATTCTGTACTGTTGTTCTATATATCAGATTCACTCATTTCGGAGTTGATCTGGAGGTGTTTGCATTAGCCCTGACGTCACAATATCTCTATATCAGAGCGGATATCTTGACATTTAAATCTATAAAGCTAACTGAAAATTGTGCTAATTAATAGTGTTGGCCCAAATATTGATATCAGTTTATATTAGAAACTACTTTCCCAACTTCTTTTCTGGATCAGGCAAATTCAGAGCATATCGGGATAAAACCAGGAAATTGTCATATTGAACAGCACTCACTAGACCGATATTGTGAATTATGCTTTTTCTTTATGAAGCCAGAAAAGATGTAGTAAAGCAACTTACGATGCACTACCTTGTTGGGTTATGCTCTAATGCTTTTTAATGCATTTAGGCACATGAATTTGATGATTGCCGCTTCGACGTTCATGTGAACGACTGTGTGTACTATTTGCGCTGTAAAGATCACGAGGAACGGCAGAAATGGGTATCTGCAGTCGAGAAGGTCAAGGTAGGTTGGAATACAGCGACAACAGTCTTTCGTATTTACAACTGCAAATGTCAGTGTTATACAGCTAAGACTAAGGGGAACTAACTCAGCGATAGCCTTGTACAATCTTTAGCTTTGTTGAACCGGTTGTTGGAGAGGCAGCAAATCATGCATGACAGCAAATAATTGATTACAATGGTAGAACAGCACCAATACAGCATCCGATTGATGTGTCCGTCGTTCAGACTCCTTAGAAGAGAAATCTTACTTCTTCTGTAGCAAAGGCATTAGACTGTTAAGTAAACTGATGATTGTTGCTTTGTTGTCATTTCAGTTAGCTGAGAGTGGCTATGGCTCTGAAACCCATTTACCCAAAGTAGGCTCGATGTTGTCTCTCACTTCGGGTCCTAGCTTGCAGTCAACATCTTCCTTCAAGGTAAAAATACATTATTGTGATCCATCATCCTTGGCATCTGATCTTCACTTTGAGTGCCGTAAGTATAAGTGCCGTTCATTCGAAGGACTGACCCGTTGTTCTGTTCCTTTCAGAGGGGACATGGTTTGAAAGAGAAGCTGATGGAAATAGAAACGTTTAGAGATATTCTGTGCCGTCAAGTTGATACTCTGCAATCGTTCTTCGATCTGTGCGCAGAGAAGAGTCCTGACACCCATTCTGATCGTCTGGATATGAATGATGACGATGACATCGAAACAGGTTAGTGGCCAAAGTGTCCGTCTGTCTGTCTGTCTGTCTGTAACTTAATCGGTTGTAAATCCATTTAAGTTACAATGTAACTCGCGTAGCAAAACTTACAAAAATGGTAAAATACAATATAGAATCGAAGAAAAAAGAATACAGAGCAAGAATTGATCGACCTACAATCATTACAAAAGTTGTATTTTCACAATCAATTGATACATTGATAGATGATTTGATCATCATCATTATTTGGCCTGACATGAATTGCGGTGGCATTTAGACTGTATCCGTAACTTTACCGTATGTTTCTGGCCTGCTAAGGTTCTACTTTATTTGAATTGTTTGCTAAATTGCTTGTAAGGTCACAATGTCTTGCCATGTCTCATCCTCAGTTTAATTCTTGCTGTACATTGCAATTCATTTGCAGATGAAAACGGCGAGTTGGCTGCAACTCCCACACCAACCAATGCCGGCTTTATGAATCACGCAAATCGCTCTGCTAGAAGTCACAGTGATGGTATGGCTGGTACGAATCTCCCCGAAAACTGCGGTGTAGACTTCAAGGGTGAGGCGATTACATTCAAAGCCACAACGGCAGGTATTCTGGCCATCCTATCACACTGCGTTGAAGTGATGTCGATGAGAGATGACCAGTGGAGGAAACGACTGGAGAAGGTAAGACAATGAACACAGGATTGCATCATCGATGCAGCCAAAATTGCATTAAAGGATATTCAAATAGACCTACTGTACCATTGTCAGTTGTCACCCTGGTTGACTTGTGCTTTTGCAAAACTATTGCTCTGTTTGTGTGCCCAGGAACGCGATCGACGCAAGCGACTAGAAGAGAAATACAAGCAGGCAATTGATAACGCTCACAAGAAGTCTTTTCTTGCCGGCCCGGACTATGTTGTAAGTGTGCCAAAGTCTAGCATGTCAGTGTAATAAAATCAAAGGCCCTGGTCAGATTGCATGTCTAGGTTTTATCCATGATTGAATGTCGCTCCTAGTGCTTACACAGTCGAACCTGTATTGGTGGCCACCTCTATAGAGCAGCCACCTGTGTCTGAAGGCCATTCTTCACAACCCCAAAATGACATTTTCTATAGAAACCAATTTGGACAGAAGGCCACCTGTCTATAAAGGTCATCATTATAGGCAAGTTTCACTGTAACTGTAAAATGATAGACCTGTCAATTATTTCAGAATGGCAATGCATGAGACAAAGCTTAGCTGTTGTACATTGTTGTGCTCTATCCAATTGAAACCCTGATATGTCTTGCATAACTGATTGCCGCATAGTATGTCCAATTGAATACAGTGGTACAAGTTGGATATCTTGAGAAATAATGATATAATGTTCATATATAATTAAGAATATAAGCTCGATTGAACAAATGTCATTTACTGTCCAGAATGTAAACAAAGCAGACTAGCTTGTGCCACATGTAAATAGCTAGATGGTATCACAGTATGTATAATGACATTTTTTGTTTCTCTTGTTAGGAAGGGCCACACAGTAAGCTTAATGAGGAAGAATTTTATGATGCAGTAGAAACTGCTTTGGATCGTGAAGACGAGGAAGAGCAGCATGTAAGGATTGCTTTAGAAGCTAGATGTTTTTCTGTTTGTTCTGGCTTCCTGTATTGTGGTCTGGCAAATTTTGAAAACTGTTTCTGGATTTCAAAAGTAATCTTGTGCAGTATTGAGCTTATAACTTACACTCTTGTTTAACTTGATTGATTTGCAGCCAGCACGTACGAAATCCGAGTTAAGAAGTCCTGTGTCTTCATCGCATCGCTTCTCTGAAATGGTGAGTCTGCATCTGGATTAGTTGAGGTAGCAAGACGGATGTGTTGCATTTCCGTTGCAGTCAAATCTATCTACAATGGATGTATGGACGTATCCCCTTTAAAACTGAGGCATATGCAGAAGTATTACGTATTTAATTTGTATGTAGATACCACAATGATCACCTATTGGTATGTTGCACTTGTAAGGTTGGAAATTCCTCAGAGCTGGCAATAGTTGCAATCTTTCCTTTGACAGATTGAAAAATCAGTGGCTGAGAGTTTGACATTAATCAAAGAACCAACTGACGTAGAAGGAACGACATGGGAGCTCGTATTTGAAGATGGCGAGATGATGGTATGTAGACTGTCATGTGCTGCTATGATACTTGATTCTTCCGTTGCCTCTGGCAGCCTGTCTGTGGAAGTGGAAAATGATTGAACTATATATAATCCTGACTGTCCTTTTGAAGTTGGAATTCTTTTGAGTGTGAGTGGTACATGGCTGTCTAAATGTTTGACGAGTACAAGTATGAATACAAAAGCACTGGAGTTTGGGGTGTGAATTCTAGTTTGACAGCAGGTCTGTTTTAACGATAATCTGGCTTTGGGGAGCACCACTCAAGTAAATATATCATAGAAATGTGGTTTATCAATGTCTACTCGAATTACTCAGTAGTATACAGATTGTAAGACCTATGGTGTTCTAAAGTTGTAGGCTTGCAATATGTAAAATTGTCTACCATGATGGACAAAATGCCGACAAGTAGGCCTAACGTGAGCTTTCAGTTTGCTTGCTCTAGACAGAACAAGAAGCAGCATGATCCCATTCTCAACAAATTCGACAGGCTCCTTGGAACTTTGAAGCAATTACATATGATCATTTACCATTGTCAAAATTTTCCAATGCAAATGATGAATATGACAGTGTGTAAAATGTTACTGCTTTTCCTTGAGTGCTCAAGTCTTCCCTTTCACACCTTAGGTGTACCGAAAAGACTACGAAATTGATGGCATTGTCTGTGATCCTCTAAAGGCGTCTCACCTTGTTGAGGTTTGTGACTTTTAGTCGTTTAGATTTTTCTGCGTGATAGAGAAGCCTTGTTGAGTTTACTTTTTCTTGCTAAGCATTACTGTATAGACTTTCTTGTTGTTGCGATTCATTTTGTCTTTTGGAATTTAACAATTTGATTTTTATAATTTTGTTTGCAGGGTGTGTCAGGTCACGAGATGTGCCACTATTTCTTTGATAAAGACGTTCGATTGGAATGGGAGAGTAAGAGATCTAATTCACTTGTTTAACCCCTGTCCTGCTCGTAAAACAATTTAAATGAAGACTTGAAGTCGCTTCACCAATTGCTGATTGGTTGCTTTCTAAGGACTAACTATCTGATTGGTTATGTGTTGCTACTTTTGAAATGTTTCGAAAACGGGTATATACGTCAATAGCAGGAGAAGGGTTAAGACATCCAGACAGCAGTAGATTGTGTAGAAGACGCATGACTTCAGGAAGATAGATAGGGTCACTTAGTACAGGTTTAACTATGACAATGTATTGATTTGATGATCTATTATTGCTAGCTCACATGTAATAATTTGCAGTGCTGTATAGTAATTCGTTACAAGTAACTGATTACTTGTAATCGTTACTTTTTAAAGTAA